>JBCEWB010403084.1:0-20575 GCA_039654565.1 Peronia peronii
TCTGTCTGTCTGTCTGTCTGTCTGAGTGTCTGTCTGTCTGTCTGTCTGTCTGCCTGCCCATTTGTTTATCTGACAGTATTATTCTACAACTCATGTTACCAATTATTCACTTATCTTTTGTCCATCGCTTTAACATTCCGGTTCGTCATCAGGACGAGAAAACTGGGACATATAACATAAATACTTCACAATGGACTAGAACGCTTATGGTACCAGGTGAAATCGAGACGATCACGTTTTGATCTGCTAATAACCTTTTTTGATTGGATTCACTTCCGATTCTTTTGTTTTGCTAAATTTGCTATCCATGACAGATGTTATGCTTACAACCTAAAGGTGAGAATTTATAGGTTGGAATTATCTTACCAATTTCTGGTGTTGAAAAGCTTGTGTGTTTGATCTGCACAAAACGTTTTAATAATCATGAGTCAAAAATATTATCTCTGTAAATGACTCAGTATAACACGAGCGGCAACATTTTGTTTTGTTTTGTTTCTCCTGTTTTTCTGCTTATCCTGAGCATGTTGGGAAACGAAATCTATTTTAGACTATAGTGACTGACTACGTGTTAGGACCGAAATCTGTCTCCCAGTCAAAAGCAATAATAGAAGGTAGAAACTGCAAACAAAAAATGACTTTAAAAAAAAAGTAATACAAATAAATAAATAAAAAGACTACATGTTTATGTTATTCATCAAGAAATGCTTGAAACTCCTGGAAACATTGACGTCTAATCCTTGACGAGTACGGAAATAGCTTCACCTTATTAACAACACTTGGTTATTTCAAAAGCCGACAATCAGATTCTGATGCGTGACTGCAGTGAGTGCTTCCTTCGTTAAATGTCTCCTCAGGTACACATAGTCATTTATGATAGGACTGTCTATCTAATGCTACTGACGGGGTAAGTAGTTTTCACCACAAATACAACCCATATCTGTAACTTGGTTCTGATAGTATGTCTGTGCCGAGAACACAAGACAATAGTTCGAATAATTAGTAAACCAGGTTAAATTCTTGCAGTTGACATACCTTATGGACAGTATGAAATAGTACTGAAGATCTTATCCCACCTGTGTCAATTGTAGAGAAGTCCCAAAGAACTGTTCCCACGTGTTGGTGACCTGTTTAGCTAGTGCTCTGATGTAACAATTTGCCAATGTCCAATCCCAACATAGCTTCTTATCGCTTCAGACTGGACATCGGGAGCTCAAGGTGGGTAGAGATACGGATGAGGCAGCTATTTAAGAAGGGAAAAGAGAGAATGTCAAAGTAGACGTCAGCTTGCACTGTGGAGTTTCAAAGGCAGATAATGAGAAGCAGTTATAAACAGCAGAGCCTTGAATGCATTGTCTGTCACTAAAGTTATCAATGAGCTTTATATAGAATAATAAGGTTTGGTCTCTGTGGCGATTTTGTCAGAAGACACAATGGACTGATTCCATATAAATTGTTATTATTTAAAAAAAAAATATTTTATTTTATTTTATATATACTGTAGCCAGAGTCACAAAAGAGACTGAAGAAAACTCCATTAATGTCCTCTTCAAAGTATCGTTTGACAAACAGAAGGTCATAGTCTGAGAATTATCTCTATTCCACTTGGTTTCCTGTTCAGTTTCGGAAATTTTAGAGATCACTATAATAATATTGTTGCTCCAATAACAACCCCCCCCCCCTCCTCCTCCTCCTTCCCTCAGGTTTGAAACGATTTCGGACCAGTTCTTTAATGGGTTGGGGGAGGGGAGGGGGGGGAAGGGGGGAAGGGAGGGAGGAAGGAGGGGGAGAGGGGAAGAGAGGAGGGGGACGGAGGGAGGGACAGGTCTCAAAATCGGGTTTTGCTAAAAACATTCCATTTTGAGTTTTTTTTTTTTGTAGTTGTTGTTTTCTTTTAAAAGTTCTGCCTTTTCGGAATATAAAATGGTATTTAAAAAATTAATAAATCCATACTATAGTGTTGGAGGAATAGTCATTCAATGGTTGACCAGCCTCTCTGTCATCCAGGCTGTGGCTCACTCGGGGCTCTATATCCAGTGGTAAATGATCAGTTTTTCGCTGGCCACGGGCAAATGGCGTATAAAAGACTTGGTTATGATCTTTTTCACTAATATGGGGAGCCCCATTGCCAGGAGTGGACACTGGCTGACCATGGGAGGCACTGACCACATCAAATATCAGCGAAAGTTTTTGTCTGGGCTCTATGTGACCTGTTTCTGCTGTATCAGAGTGCAGTAATGGATTACCTGTCACAGCAAGAGTAAAGGCACTCTTGCTTTTGACCGAAGAAGACATGGCGGCCATATATAGGTCTCCCTGGACCCTGAAATACTCTACGGGATGATGCTGATGGGGTAAGGGGGCAAAATGGAGGGAAAATTTAGACAAAATAAGACACAGATGTCATGTAGGGAACTATAGTATCTGAAAGCATCATGTTTTGAGGTTGAAAGCCTGATCAAAAGTTCCTTACGATTATTCTTCTGGTGAAACAACAACAACAAAAAAACACAACCCAAAAAACTTTAAAGTTTTTAGCACAAATATGCTATCTAGTTTTAAAAGGTTTTATTTAAATTCATATATACTATTTACTTTTTTTTTTTTTTTTTAGCAATTGTCATGAAATTTTGCATGAATACACAACAAAACAATACTGAAAAATTGTCAGAGGGGATTTTTGATGACATATTAAATTTTCAGAAATTTGAGATTTTGGGGTCAAAATTTTTAACAATCCATGACACGCTAATTTTGAAATTTGTGGAAAAACAAAACAAAGCCAATTATCAAAAATCCCTCTGGTCTTTAAATTTTAGATATTGAACTCAATAGTATGGAGCAAAATTTCAGGCAAATGGGTTGAAAAATGCAGAATCCTATTTTAGTAGAGGAACGCAATATCGGGTAGCCAAATTCAGGATGGTCGCCGTTGCCATGGCAACCAGGAGTGATTTCAACTTTTTTTTTCTAATGCATTTCTTTAATTAAACCATCCCGAATTCAATGGTAAAGGCTTAAATCATCTCCCTCCAGCCGTTTCCAGAATGAATCCCATTATCGAGCCCTCCCCCTCCCTCCCCCCCCCCCCTTAATACTATGTAGGTTGAACTTTCACCAACACTCTTCAGAAGAGAGAGAGAGAAAGAGAGAGAGAGAGAGAGAGAGACTGTCCCCCAATTAAGAGTGCAGAGACACCAACTCTTTGAAAAATGTCGATTTTATGCAACATTTTACTCTACAGTTATTTCTTATGAATTTATTTGTTATGGTTTTCTTTTGTTTTGTTTTGAATGAATCTTTATCTCTATGGCAAAATTCAGCTCAAAGTGTGCAATGTAACGGATATCAGTATGACAGAATTACTGATTATGTTATGTTACAGCTTTAAATAGTTTGCTGATAATCATTTCACTACATCTTTACTTCTGCTGTGAAACAGCTGTTACACGATATCTCATTAGCATATTCTGGTACAATCATAACCTTTATGGGTGACTCATATTTGTTCTCTGCATCTCAATATAGCAAAAATTAATTTGTATGCGCTATCGTTCCTGTAGACTTCATATGCTTAGATATTTCCTTCTAGAAGACGGTGAAAACAAATTGTATAACAAAAAAGATAACAAGAACTCCTATGTTTCTCCCATACTTAAGCTTAAAAGACTCCGTCATTTAGTCCTCTCAAATACAAGGCAAATAAACCTGGGCAAGCAAATCTGCTGGATAACATTTAAAATTCTGCAGCAGCTAAAAGAAGGATTTTGCGATATAATAGTGCTGGGGAAAATCTCCCAATCGACCTCTCACTCAAATAGTTTTCTCATTCTTGTTTTGTTGTTGTTGTTGTTGCTGCTGCTGCTGTTTTATTTTGGTTTTCCTAAACAAAGAATTGAGGGCGTTGTTTTAGCGTAGGCTAAAATTTATGCATTATAAATGACTAATGACCAGTGTTGGTATCACATGACCAAACGTTCATTTTTTTCTAACTGTAGATTGAAAATGCATACCGCTTTGGTTCCTCTTGTTCTTTTTCACTTTATTATTTATTTTTTAGTGTGTGTGTGTGTGTGTGTGTGTGTGTGTGTTCACTATCATCCGAAAATCCATGAATTCCCTTGTGCAAGTCCCGAATTAAAGAAAAACAATGCCAAACAGGCTAATATATATGTGCGTTAATGCACGTATTTTGGATGGGCGCGGCATCTCACCAGATCTAAACCTCCAATAAAATTCTCTCGAGAGTTTCAGTTTATAGTTGATGTCATTTATTTTGAGTGTAACAGTGAAATCTTCAGAAATGCTCATTCGTATCCAAACTCTGAAAAACCAATCTTTCAGTCATTTTCGGGATTTTAATGTACCTTTTATGTGTGTGTGTGTGTGGTGGGGGGAGGGGGGGGGTGATCATTTCCATTCAATGATAATTAAAAGATCGAAATTATCCGGTGTCATCAACATCATGTCGTTGATATCTAAATTCCGGTTTGAGTTTTAACGTAACTGACATAAACTAAACATGGCGACGAGAAAGAAATTACCGAACCTAAAGATTTGTGTAGACAACACAGAGTCGAGTGATGAATCTGATATAGAGGTGCAAGAATCTGATTCTTCAAGTTCATCAGAAAACGAAACACCAAATGCTGGAGCTGTCCGATCCAGAGGTGGGCTGGAAGATGGAGAAGTTTACGACGACGATGACAATGATGTGTTATCGATAGGGTCGACCCAACCGACTGAACGACGATTTCTGTCAAGAAGAATGTTGCGCCAGAATAAGACTGCGTTTGAGGTAGGTTAGTGGGAATTCTAGTACGCATTCTTCTGAAATAACTTACAGTTTGAGTCGGTACTCTAGCCATCTCGATTCTATGGAAGATCTTGATCTAGAGTCAAGGAACCACAAGGAACCAAGCTCTTTCATGGAAAAGAAATCGTTCCAGCTTTCAAGTATGACTGCATGGGTTTAATTGTGAGTGTTCAGTGGGACAGTTAGATATCCCTGTCCCATGTTTGGGGTGTCCCATAGCTGATACAAGATTTGTATGTTTACTACAATGAAATTACCATGTCCTACTTTGACCATTCTGAATGATACCCCTCATGGGACAGGTCCCTCAAGTGGGACAGTGTGGAACCCAAAAAGGGACACTTCTAATTTTCAGGCCAATGAGTGAATAAATCATTTTAACAGTATTGCTGTACCACTTTGTTTTGTCTAGACCACTCAAAGTTAAAAGGGTTTGGGTTTTTGTTCATAACAGACTGAATGACAAGTAACAGTATGATACACCTATCAACTGATGTGATACACCTACCAACTAATATGGCACGCCTACTAACTGATATGGTACACCTACAAACTGACATGATACACAACATTTCTAAGGTGCACATAACACATGGTACACACACAGTCAACACACAATTTACATGAAACTATAGAGAATCGAAAACATGGTAATGGTATGAAAATAACAACTGACCATTACAAAAATCACACATATATATTAATGCCTCAACCTCTTCCATAGTCTTTCCAACCAATATCTCATCATTTGTACAGTTTCACATGATACCATTTACAACACCCACTACACTCAACCCAATCCACAAACACATCATCCATCACACCAAACAGCCATGACACGCATTTTCATAGAAACATTGTATACTGACCATTAACTGGCTATAACCAGCACTATAGTATTTTATAAGTTAAAAATAAATAGATTTTAATTATTTTCTTTAATTTTAAAAGTTTGAAATAAAATTCAGTTGTTGAGGTTATTCTTTATTCAAATAATTTATTTATTTTTATTGCTAAGATCATGTTAGCAATTGTCTATTGACAAGGATATATTTTTTATTTACAGTGTGGATAGATGGAATCCCCTAAATCCTGTTTTGGATTGTTCTCTTGGGGACATTGTACTGCTTAGAAGCTTCCTTGAAGCTCAGTTTCTTTTCTTTCACAGCACTCACAGCAGCTTGTACTGCATCTTCAGAATAAGACAATCGTTCTGATGATGCTATGATGCTGAAAATAACAGAAGCATTAGATCCTTCTAGAAATTATATTTTTCTTTTAATGTGATAAAAACTGAACCTCAAAATATTTGAATATCAGTAATTTTACAAACATATTTCATAAATGCACACAAAAAATGTCCCATATAAGCATTCAGAGGTACAGAAATGCTGGTCCATATTGGGTTCATCCCAGAAAACAGGGCTACCCCAAATGGGCCACTTTATAAATAGCCTCTACCTTGCACATAACAGAAAATTTGTTTCTATTTCAGTTTTTAAGCTGGCACTAAAGCACCATGGTTTTGTTGTTACTTAATTTAGACTTTGGCAGCATTTATGAGATAGTTGTTTCCTGTAGCACATTTGTTTAGAAACTGATAAAAATGGCTGTTTCCCATACTTACTTGCTTTGATTCAGAAACAGAATTTCTCCTCAGTTCACAACCAGCTTCTCAATATTGCTGCCAGAGCACATCAACACAGGAAATACTTGGGATGGGCGAGGCAAAACAAAAAATCAGCCGAGAAATGTATCCTAACCAAAATATAAGGCAATAGACTGGCCACTGGCCCATATGTGGGGTTATCCCATGAGTGGTTCCATGACTCTAGATCTAGATCTATATCAGTCTGTGTTCTCAAATCCAGCCAGATAAAAGCAGGATTTAGATTCATTATCGAGTAGATCTAGATCTGACAAGTGAATTGTATCACAATACTCATTCCTGGCAACATAAAAATTCAGATGATTTCATTCAGTCTTTAAAGTCATGAATCCATTGAAATTCACTTTCAGTTATAAAATATTAAGAGGGCATGGTAGTAAGTTGTACTCTGTAGTATCCTCAAGAGACCAGTTTTAGCCAGTGACCAGTTTTCGCCGCCTGGTGTGTTTCTGTGTTTACATTGGTGCTTTTGTGATCGCGCATGCATGATTTCTCTTGTGTCATTTTCTAGGATGTCACGCGAATAGTGTTGTACTTTGTTGTCTGTTTTTTCCTGAAAAAAAATGGCTTTTTCACTATTACTTTTTTGTTTCTAATGAAATTGATAACAAGAAGCTTAAGATGATGACAGTTTTAATTTTTTCATGTTGACATCGCGAGTTGAAATGCTGCAGACAACAAACACCTCAAAATAGAAAGGAATTCTGTCCCAATTCTCCTGTTTTCTATAGCAAACCAAATGAGCATTGTTAACAATTTTCGTTATGTTTTTTTTGTAAGTTTGAGTGATAGGCCTATTATCCAGTGAAAAACACGTTTTTCTTTTTTCAAATTTTTTTGTGCGGTCTCGGTTTCTGAGTTTTTCAATAAAGTTGAAGTTTTAAAGCATTTTGGAGTTTCCCAAGAGTCTCCTGTGTAATTTAAGTAGATTATCAACAATTACACGATAGACAAGGCCCTGAAAAATGACCCTCCGAATTACCATACTCATGGCGAAATCTGGTCCCAACCAGCGACCAGCTTTTCATTTGCCCTGAATCTGACCCCATTCACGCGAAGGCTAAGTAGATAAAAATAACGGCTCATTTGGACTGCAAAACATTGTGTCAGGATCTATGAATGATACACCTTCCCAATGTAGCTGAAATTTCTTCTTCAATCCCTATATTTCTGTTGATATTTTGTCTGTTTTCTCTCACTACGCGTCACATGGCGAAAACTGGTCCCATTAGGATAACATATTGAAATTGCATGCTTTGGTTTTGTCAGGTTATCCGTGAGGAGAGCAGTGAAAGGGAGGGTCCTAGGAATCTAATAATAATGTGTTTGCTTGAATGAGAGTATCATGATTTCAATCACATAATACTAGTTTTGTAAATGCCATCATGATCTCTTTATCGGGCAGACTGTGGAACTTTGTTTCTGAACAGGACTTGATTTTCTTTCTTTCTTTTTTTTGTCTTTTATTTTCAATCTTTGTTTTTGTTTTTTCCACATTTACAGCCCAAGGTTTATGAGAACAAAAGTGGCAATTTTGTGACAGGCATTGACATCACCTCCAAGGTAATACATTATATGTGGACAGTAATTTGAATGTTTGGCCCAGAGCTTCAATAATTCTTTTCTGCCCAATTTATGGACTACCGAATTTCCGTTTTTTTTTTTTTACCTTTGAACCTAAGTTGATCCATTGCTGTGTAAGAGGGTTCCTCAGTTATAGTACCAAATGATGAGATTAAAAAAAAAAATAGTCAGTATCAAATGTCTAATAAAGAGCTTTTATTCATTCAATATAAATTGGTTTTTATGAAAAGTTGTTGTCTTGAAAATGTAGGCTAAATGTGTTTGTCTCAGTGTTTAGCATTTTTCAAGCTTTTTATCGTGGTGATGTCGCTATTTTCTTGAAAATGCAATTGAAAAAGCAATTTTGTCCAGAAAATGGTAAAGTTGAAATTCCTAAATGTCTAGAATAAGTGGAAAAGAGTGATTGAATACATTATGATCCAAAATCAGTAACTTCATGTTTTTGTATTTCTTTGTTTACTATCACTGATAATTTTAACATTAAAACTTTTTTTTTTTTTTTTTCAGGAGGCTTCAGAGAAGAGAGAAAAGAGAGCTCACAGATTTGGCACACTTAGCACACCAAAACAGCCCATCACTGATGTTGATATCAAGAACCTATATAAAAGGTAGCTGTGTAGCAGTTTCCTGTTTCTTCTCAGAAATATGCATACAATAATAATACTTCTTATGAAATTGTCAGTAATTTTTATATGAAATCAGTGAGTTGTTCATAGTACTGAGGATTGAAAAGAATTTATGTGAAATAAGATTATTTTGTCACTGTAGATTTACACATTTCATTGTATTGAAGTAGAAATAGATACAAAATCCAAGTTTTTGGCTTTAGGTGACAAGACAAAAATGAACAAAAGGTCTGAAGAGGCCGATTGTATATTTCACATATCTGGCCATGTGAGAGAGAGTTTGTAATTGAGCAGATAGTAGACCATGCTTTATTTATTCTTCAATACTGTGTCATTTATAATACTGAGCAGCTGACTCTGAATAAGTCAAATGAGACAAACTTCACTTGAATTGATTGAAGTTACCATTCAAATGACAGCAACAAGTCATATCAAATATTTATGTCTCATTTTGGTATTGTTTGATTATTGAACACCAGATAAGTCGCTCTGTCAAATTTTCATGTCTCATTTTAGTTTTGTTTAATTATTTAACACTAGTAAGTGTCAGTCTGTATTCCCCACAAACATCAAATTAGACATTGTCAGTTATACTTATCCCTGGTGAAGCAAATTCCTTATAAACCTATACCCTCCCACACTGATAAAATATTTTGTCATTAAGGACCCCAAGTCATAACCCTAAACTGTCCACATTGTTCTGTAATAAGATATTTTCCACATTATTCATTCTATCTACAGTCTGGGGATGAATATGGAGACGTTGGATCAAGATCCTCGGGGCTGGCGTATGGAGGCTATTTTGCTACGTGGGACAGAAAACATGAGCACAGAGGATGTCTTCAGCTATTTTTCAGAGTATGCACCAAAAGGAATCGAGTGGATTGATGATTTCTCTTGTAAGTGATAGCACTGGTTGCTTTCTGGTTACTCCTTCACACCATGTTTTGTTTTTCTAGTACAGAAGTTCATCATTCTGCAAGATTGGGTTTGTGATTGTATAGCCAAAAAAAAAAAAAAATATGCTCGTCTGTACTCTATTTTCTAGTGGGTCATGCATGCTGTTTTGTATAAATTGAGTTTGTGATAGTATCAGTTTTATTCAAAAGCTTATGAAAATTGATGGTGTGTCTGTCACTGGTTCATACAGGTAACATTTTGTGGCTGGACAAGTTGACTCCAGCCAGGGCTTTCCTCAAGCTCAGCTCCAGCTGGGAGGAGGTGCAGAAAGCAGAGAAACTGGTAGATGACCAGATGGAGGAGGCTCAGTCAAAAGGTAAGGTCATCACACCTCAATCTCAGTTACATAGCAAAACTTGTTTCAAAAGAATTATATGGTCAGGGATGTAACACAATTTACATTTAACAAGAAGCCTTGAATTGCTGCAGAAGAATCTGATAATTTTATATATATCCAATTGTGAAAAGGTATTCTATCTATCCATCTCGCATTGTCCACCCATCATTGTATCTGTCTCTTTGTTTGTCGGTTTGAATATTTATCAGGTATTAGCCCACTGAACAGAGACCAGAAGGACGATCCAGCAGGTGACACCAATGAGGCTGATGTCACCACGAGCAGTGACACATCCCAACCCCAAACACACACAGTCCCAGCAGTCCAGAACTCAGATACAAGCACATCCACAGCGACAGCCAGGCAGACTCAGGATGAGAAAGATGGTGCCACAGTAGGCAGTGAGCTGGTGCTGAATGTCCTGGAGGAGGAGACCATGGAACTGGACTATGATGACAACCTTGACCTCACAGGTGATGACCCCATTGACAAGGCTTTGTCGACATGGGAAAATTTCACCCAGAACAAAAAGCAGCGAGCAGAGAGGGCGGCAGAGACAGCACAGAGAAAACAGGCCGATATCAGGGATGGCAGAGAAGGTCTCTCAGAGAAAGAGAAAATGTCACAGAATATTCCAGAAAAGGATGAAGATGATTCTGCAAACAAATTGACAAAGGTGAACAATGTTATTAAAGATAAGGGAAGTGAAAAACTTGACAGTCAGAAGAAGAGCAAAGACCCTGCAGATCAAATGGAAGTGGAAGATGACAACAGGAAAAATGATGCCAAGATACACAAAAAAGACCGTGATATAGGACGCAAGAAGGAGAGCACGTCTAAGGAGGAGAGAATGAAAAAATCAAAGGACACGGACAAATCTATCAAAATGAAAACTGTTATCAAAAAAGAAAAGATGGAGACAGAGGATGGATCTGAATCAGACAGCAGTTCCTCTTCATCATCGTCCTCTGGCTCATCATCATCGGGATCAAGTTCTGACTCAGACTCAGAATCAGGTTCTGGCTCCAATTCCTCATCATCATCTTCCTCATCATCATCTTCAAATGGCAGCAAGAAGAAAAAGGTAAGCATTCCCACTTAAAAATATGAGACAACAGTTAACTCACTGACGACGTTTCCTGCAACATATGCAGAACGGTCTGATGGTCACTTGAGACTTTTCCCGCACCCTTTGCGGGATCGACTTCATAATTTTTTCCCACCGACCCATTTTCCACAAATGCACTGGGAACTCTCTCTTACCGTAGAGTCACCGTTTGTTTCGTTTCATACCGAGTTAGCGGAAGTAGGTCGGAAACTTTTTGAGTTTTTGAATAACAAGGAAAGTCACTTCAAAGTGAAAGTAGGGAAGGAAAACAGTAGTCAAGTTGATCTATTGAACACAGTGGCGAGCAGGGAAAGGCAAAGAAAGTGGAAAGTTTTCATACTATTCAATGACTCTTTTGGCTCTGATGCTGACTTGTCAGACGCAGAAGACTGAAATTACATGGATCTGTCGATCTAGATCTAGCATATGAGATTCTACGATACAGGTAGTTTAACAATTCCAAGTCTAGATCTAGATCTAGTTCTAAGAATGTACTAAGAAGGATAAAGGCAAAACACCAGCATCTTCCTTGTCTGTATTTAATGCTCCTATATCTAGAGAAACTTTTTTTTCTGCACAGCAGGCAGAGATGTAGAAACCGTCACTGTCTGACTGTTGGACAACTCAGCTAGATTACATTTTCCAATATTTTCCCCAAATTCTCGGGAAACCCGAAGTCTGATTCATTTTTTAAAAATCTTTAAAAAATAACTGTGACATAATCCATTTCTGTTTTCTGTATCAGACTGTGTTGATTTAATACTGTCATATATGTTAAAATGATTGATGTGTGACTATTGAAAAGTGTGTTTAGTAATTTTTGAAATTCCTCTGAAAATGCCAGCCTTCAGTGTATCCAAACTCAAAACAAGCTCAGTTTTCAGTGCGTTAATCAGATTTGAGATTTCATTTTTTAGAGAAGAATATATTTTTATTTGTTCTTCAGTTAAAAGTTCTAAAAAAAAAATCATGCTTACCTTCTCTTCCATCTTTCTTATCTGTCAACTTTTAAAGATTTCATGGGGGAAGAGCTTACATGTTTTGTGACTAAATGATCTGAAATGACATTTATCTTAACAAATGATTTTTTTCCCACGGTGGGATAAATTCACTCGTATCATTAAAAAGTGGAGATATCTGAGATGATTTAAAAAGTCTGAACATTTAATTGTCTCATTAATTACATCTTCATATATGTGTGCGTTTGATTCTTACATGCTCGAAACCATCAATGTTGAAGTTAGGGGTATGCATCAATTTATGAAGCTCATCAGTTGAATGTAAGCTGTTGTATTGTTCCTATCAACGTTAGATGACATCTCAATCTAATCTGAACAAGTCCTCAAGTTGGAAAGCGGATCCCAAAGATCAAAGTTCCATGAAGTCTGGTCTTTTGGTTGAATACAAAAGAGACAAAATAATGAACAAACATGGATCTTGGCAGTGAACAAATTTTAACGTTTTAGTATCTGTAGTAGTGGAATTTGGGTATTGTGGTAGAGCAGCTGGCCTTGAAAACCTTGATTATCTGCATCTAATAAATCTTTCAGAAAATGACTCGCTCAGAGAGAGACCAGGAGAAAGAGACCAAGCGACTACTGAAGAAACCCACAGCCCCGCCCATCCCACCTCCATCTCGAGAGAAGAGTGAGATCCCCTGGCCCCCAGGCTGGTGGAGACTCGGTGTACCACATGCGAAAGCTGAATACTTATTTATGAGATATGCCATGAAAGGTAGGTGTGATTCCAGGGAGGGAGGGGAGGGGTGCTGCTGGCATGTCATTCTGTACATGTCCAATAATGCTGTAGAATTTTCACCATTTCTAACTGCATCTCACTTCTGTTAAACTAAGTGTGATATCCTATCTTCAGATATTTGGCTTTTAAGTTATCCCTCATAACTAATTCTGCCTTTTGAAGAGCCCATGGCTAAAGGAAAGCTTAAAATACATGACTAAAACATTAAGTTATATTAGCAAAATGAACGTTTTTTGTGCACTGAAAATAATTTTAGTATCAGCTCCTCTTGTCTTCCAGAATTAACATGCCTTATGATGAATTTTGAAAAATCTGTTTCTACTTGTATGTTTCTTTTTGTCGGAGTTTGTTTGTTTGTTTCGTTTTTGGTGGACTTGAAAGAAGATAGTACAGTTGACAATAACAGTAATAATCACTACTTGTGTTCAGACCTGCATATTCTACTGATAATCCAGTAGGTCTTTTGCGAGCATTTTCTTCATGAACCACCATGCTCATATTTTGTCACAGGAGACACTCATCAGTCTCTGTTTTTTGTGTGATCAGTAAGATGATAGATAATCTGCATCTGAGAAGTCGTTGTCAAATCATGAAATATGAAAATGTCATTTGGATAGCCATCTCAGCTTGACTTGACAGTCTGTATTGTCTTCTTGCAAAAGTATTTCCCCAACTGCTTCTGTCAGGATCTGTTCATTAAATTGTTTTGAAAAATTTCTAAAAGGAAAATAGATCCTAAGTCTTTTTTATTTAGTTTAAAATGTGACATATCCATTCATCCTCTGGGAAAGAATTCTTAAATGAATCATATTAATGAATTAATATTAATGATTTCCCAATTAACAGCCAGGTCTTGCAGAGATTGGCCTGTGCCTAGCGGTTTTCTTCACATAGGATAGAAAGAAAAAATATCTTCTGTCTGTGTTTCTCCTCCAAACTCAACATTTGTATGGTTTATGGGATTTTCCTGCCACAGATCTTTTAGGTTAATAACTCTAGCTTGACATTGTTGCTGTAATCTATCCATGTGGGATCCCTGTGAGAAGAGAATGGCTTGTCTCCTTGTCCTATGTTCCACCCTAGATCAGTGGGTTCCTATGCAGGCTCGGATAGAAAATAAAATTAATAATTCATATGAGACCCTGGCTTTTCTGTGTATCTCTTGTCATACACGAGCCTTATTGGGATGTACCCTTGCCCTCATGAAAAAAAAACAAAAAAACAGCAGCCCTTTGGGTTGTGGGGTTGGGACTCTAGGGAGGTAGATGTGATGTTTCCCCACCCCTCCAGTCCCCCACTCTCTCTGTGATGGCTTAGCAGTTTTCTCCTCATTGGGGTGGACCACTCGTATAGGAGTTGAGCTTTGAAAAGTCTATCAAATGTCTTTTCAATGCTCAACTCCTATACGAGTGGTAGTGGTGACCAGGAATGACAAAATGTGCCCTATTGTGTTGCAGCTGACAAGAAACTGCCTGGAGCAGAGAAGAGGAGCCAGTACTATGTAAAATATGGAAACCCCAACTTTGGAGGTAAGACAGTTGCATTTGGGCCCAGCTTTCAGTGAGTTTTTGATAATGGGATCTTCATGAGCTGAAACACCCAGCTTTCTTATCTGATACTGATAGATCATCAAGAGATATGGCTCTGTTAGTTGACTCACTACGGGTTACTCATCATAGTGGCTGAGGTTTGTAGGTCAGTGTAGGCCTGTCAGTTATGAGTTATTTCTGTATTCTTATCTTCTCCCATGGGTGGTTGCTAAAGGTAGGGATAGATGGTTTTGGGGAAATAGGGGTGGGCAGGGATACTAGCAGTTATTGACGGATATGGCAACGTTTTATGATACTGGACACACAATGTGAATTCTGAAGGTGGCAAAACTGTTATCTGTCTATCAATCACAGAGCTTCAGTTACATTGTCCACCAAAACCACTAGCATTGTGGGTTTTGTCAGTTTATGTTAATTTTTAGTATTATTGGTACATTCACCCAGCCATTTACACTAGACAGCTGCCATACTCCTGAGAGAAGTCAGATGGAGACTACGTGAACGTGATTATGCTATTCACACAAAAACAGCTCATTATGTAGAACATTTTCCAATTTGGTTGTTTAACAGTATCAAGTCATATATCCTCATCCAGAGGCGTGTCTTTCTACCCATCTGCCTCATCACCTGTCAGAAAAAAAAAAAGAGAGTGAAATATCTCAACATCAGACAAGTTGGGTGAGAAAGTGCCTTTCCCGAATGATGAATGTGATGGAAAGAATAGTGTGAATTCATAGTACAACTCCATCTGTAATACATTTATGGCATTGTTGTATGTAATACGAACATTTTTATTTCCTCTATTCCAGGTATCAAGGGACTCATTAGCAATTCCAGGTAAGTGTCTTCTCTGTGATCAGCTGCTTATACCTGTCTGTCAACAGAGTAAATCATATATGTGCCCTACTAGTCTTCCCAGTCTTTTAGCCGCTCAGGATGTAGAGATTGCACTTTGTTTCTTGGCATAAAACTGTGTAATACAGTATAGTATTTATGATGTGACTAGGTAATCAACTACAATGCATTAGGTCCTCTAGCCTGTGTAAATATTGGAGAACAGATAAAAATTGATTAAATTTCATGAAGAAATCGGTTAGCAAACTGCTATCGAGGTAATTGAGAATGATCAGGAGAATGCATGGATTGTTTAAAAATCAGCTTGTTCTTGCCTTTTTTCAGTTTTTTTTTTTTTTTTTTTTCCAGAAAACGTAAAATGAGGTATATGGATAGAGAGAAAGATGAAGATATGGAGAGTTTGGATTCTTCTGGTGTTAGGAGAGGTGAGAAGCGACAAGCCTTGGGACCATTGACTGGTGGTCAGTCAAGGTTGGCAGGTCGACTAGGGGTCAGAGGAAAAGATCATGTCCAAAGGAGGAGGGGGGATGAGGAGGAGGCAGAGGAGGAAAATGAGAGGCCCAGACTGAAGGAGGGGAAAGATCTGAGAGATATTCTGAACAGAGAGACATCGGCCTATAAGACAGAACCAGGTAGGGGTCACTCATTAGCTTTCACTAACCTTTGCTGAAAAGATACTGAGTGAAACAGACTGGTGTAATTTTTTTGTTTACTCCTAAAATGACTCTACAAATTTCAGTGTTCCATTTCCATGTTACATATCTGAATCTTTATTAGTATCCAGTGAAAATCTTCATCAAAAGTTGCAGCTCTATAGATGCCAAGCTCTTCTGTCCTGTGTTTTCCTTGCAATTTCCTGCTAGTGGGTTGTGCTTTGTTATCTCAGCCTCTGCTTCATTCCTCAAAATTTTTCTTGGTCCCCAAAATTTTGTACCAAAACTCTTTTGTAATTTTTTTTTTTTTTTGCCTCTAGGATTGACCAACAGTTTTGCCTGTGATTTATTTTTTCACCTGTTTGTTTATACTCTGCTCAAGGTAGTTTGGTCAGCTAGTACATCCTCCCTTTCTCTCTTACTTTGGCTGGTGGCTAAATGAGAAACTGAATCATCAGGCCTGACTTGAGAATGTGTCACTGGCTGTTTGTGATACCCAGCCCGGCACTACCGTCTGAGAGCAGTCCCTCCAGCGACCTGGCACATATCGATTACTGTAAAATGAACTAGACCAACCCCTGGCCCTCACCCGCTGGGACCCTCGGCTGTGCAATAATCGCAGTATCGATATAGGCACTAGTTCATTTTATAGTAATCGATATGTGCCAGGTTGCCGGAGGGACCGCTCTCAGACGGTTGTGCCCCAAGCCCACAGTCTGCAGTTCTTCTTCTGACTGACTGTTGATCATGTCCTCGTCCGACTCTTTCAGTTTCACATTCAGAATAAGATTCTGGACTCAGGGTATGGTCAGATTACAATTTACACTAAGCAGGCATTTGTAATTTGCTCCATAATCAGATATGTTAGTTCATATAAAAATAGTTTACTCAGTCAATGCTGTGGAGGAACTAATGAGTTTTTTTACTGACAAAAAAAAAAAATTCACTTATCCCGTTTAAGGTATGGGATCTGTAACTTGTGATGCAAGGATATAACAACAAAAATTTTGATGAATTATTTCAGAAGCTTAGTACTTCAGTACTTGTTGCAGTATGTTTCAAACAAAAATTCTTATTTTCAGTTGGAGGAGGTATCTTGTGGACTTTTGCAGTCAACAAAGGACACACAACACTTAATTATTCACCTAAACAGTCATTGGAATTTAATTTTGTTGATCTGTTGCTGGAACTTTAAATGAGTGGAGCAAAAATTCCAGCATGAGAAACCAGGACCTGTATTATTACAGGGAGCTCCCCTTTATTTTTTGTATGCTTGTATTATCTTTCTCTCTTTATTGAGTCAAAAGTTTTGGCTTTTTTTATTTTTTTGGTTCCAGTCCAAAGTCATACTGCGGGAGTGGACTCCGATGACGAGATGGACTATGGTGCAGAGCTTGAGAGATTGATGGGTGAAGGCCCTCCGACCAAGAAAAGATTTATGCGCATGCATGCTGATGATGAAGAAGAGAAAATCCAAGCCAAGAGGTAACTTGTTGTGTTCCGTATTTTAGAGTCACTTTAATACTGTTAGTTTCAATGTTTTATGTGGTTGATTAATACATGGCATGGATCAGTAGATATTTACTTACTTGTCACTAGAAAAGCATACAGGTATGAAGTATTTCCCCATTGTTTTTTAAAATACAGTGGAACAAGCTAAAACCAAAATTTTAGGGACCGGACATATTATTACTTCGGTTTAAACATATTTTGGTTTATCCAAACTGGCATGGTGGAAGTGTCAGAAGAGGGGAACAAACTCTGTAAGGTCAAATTTCACTAACTAACCACGTGGGTCATCTGCCTACTTGATTCACTGACGCAGTTTCTCCATCCCCTACCCCTCTCCGTCTTCGACATCTGCTGGTGGCTTCAGGCCTGACGATGAGAGGAGGGCCTGTTGGTACTAAGTGTGTTTGATTCAGAATAGGTCGCAAGTTTCCGCTAAAATCAGGGTCAATGTTTTCTGTTCAGCCGTGTTCCCATGAATGTTGACTTTGGTTTATCGCTTGTCCATTAACAAAGAGTATAAGAGAAAAAAAAACGGGGAT
This sequence comes from Peronia peronii, assembly GCA_039654565.1. Lineage (NCBI taxonomy): Eukaryota > Metazoa > Mollusca > Gastropoda > Systellommatophora > Onchidiidae > Peronia > Peronia peronii. The sequence continues at coordinate 17,965 of JBCEWB010403084.1, forward strand.
TAACTTTTCTTTCGGTTCAGCCGTGTTTTCGGTTTAGCAGTTTTTGGTTTAAGTGTGTTCCTCTGTATATAGCATCCATCGTGAATGGTTATGCCATGAAATGTTAATGTCATGAAATTTTAATTTCAAATGGCTACACAGTGATTTTAATAATAAGTCATATTCTGTGTGGTGAAGGAATTCTTAAACATAAGAGTCAACAGCAGGTTTTCTGGTCTCCTTATCTTTCATTTGTTTTTACTGAAGTTGAAACAAATCTCTATGTCCTCAGTATGGGTAAAGCTTTTTGACACCATGATTGTAGCCATTGTTGTTGATATTAGGAAATAATACAGTGCACGATTAGTTAAAAAAACAAGTAAAAAATTGATAACTTCCCTGTTATATCTGCAGCGCCATTATATCCCTTACGCTGTAAATAGAACTAACTGCACTTCTTAAAGTTGTTCCAGGTTTTATGTTTATCAAAATAATTATGAACTTATGCAAACAAAGTGTTGGTTTCTTTTGGTTTCATTGGGAGGAGATAAAAAAATTGATTGCTCTTTATGCCCCTCCTATCCTTACTGAAAGATTTGAAAACGATGAGTCTTTTATTTATCACTTAAGAAATTCTTCTTTTTCTTTCCAATATTTTTGTCTTTTTTTGCAGATTGGCAGTGTCAACAAGAGAAACGGGGAGATGGGAACGAGGAGTCAGGAACGATGATGATGATGAGGATGATTATGTTGATGACCTGGAGGAAGAGGGTGAAGTAGTTGATGAGGAAGAGGAAGAAGAGGAGAGATTCCCCAGGCGGAAGGGTTATGTGGATTATGATAATGTGGAAGATGATGACCCATTTAATTTGTTTGGCACGGCCCAAGCAGAACCACCTCCACCTAGTGGTGTGTTGAGAGGGGCCGACAGTGACGAGGGAGAGGAAGACTATTCAGGCAGGTTCAGGGGGGAAGAGAGAAAATTCGCCCAGCCACACAAAGCGGCAGGAGGAGGAATTGATTTGAGAGCTAAACTTCAGAGTTTACATCGGGTAAAAAATCGACATTATTGACTTGGTATTTCAATGGCAGGCTACGGTTATTTTGTTCCAAATTTTAAATTAGTCTGGTTGTTTGTATTTTGTTCATAAATTATATTTCACTGGGGCAAAGAGCTTTTAATTTATGAATGGTTAAAAAATACTGAGTACATGACTGTCTAAATTGTTTGGGAATTTTTTGCTTTCCTTCTTTCTTTGGCCATTTTATTCTTTTTCTTTTTTTTGTGTATATGCATGAAAATTGAAACATGTCTTTAAACGGGATGAAATTTCAGGGCATGCCAGTTTGAATAGATCAAACATATTATTGCTGTATGTTTCTGTCGGCTAACGTCCAGTTTCTAAATTTAATGGGAGTTTTGTTTGTCAGTCATCTTGCTATTCTTGGACCCTCAAAAGTAAATACATCCGAAAAAATCAAATTTTTGTATAATGTGTCCACCGTTTTGATGTCAACAATACTGAGATGATTGAGAAATCAGTTTTTTTTAATCTCCACCCTTAAATTCAGGAAATCAGGCATGCAGAAACATTCAGAGAAGATATGTGTGTATTTGTTGGTTTGAGGGAATAGAGATGGGAGGCAGATGAGATGAGGAGTGAATGTCTGCTCCAAGTCTTGGGTATTAATTTATCTTTATTCTCCATTAACTTCAAGTGTTAAGCAAGTGTGATGGTAGTCCGGAATAAATCATGGGATTGCCTCTCACTGTGGCAACCGTGTAAACATGGACAGAATTCCTCTGGATGTCTGTGTCAGATTTTAGCTTTTACTGTCATACTTCTTCTTGTTTGCTTCTGGTAGGGACAGAGATAGTCACAGGAATCCCCACATCACCATGGACAATTTACTTCTTGGTGAGAATTCAGCATGTTTCACCGTTCTGATAGTAAGCTTAAGTTGCTGAATTTTTTGCCTGAGTTCTTTCTGCAGATTTAACATCAAGCCTTAATTCCCAAGCCTGGAAATGCCCTCGTTATAGGATACTCACTGTCTTACTGACACTGCCAGGAAAGAATATGGTTTACTCAGTCAGACTGGTATGCAAGGATGAGGTGAAAGGGCCAGTAAAGTTTTTATTATTATTGCTTTTTGATTCTCTCTCATTCTCTGATTTGCTTGAGAGCAGCTTGCATGCAATGCTATGTGCAAGCCGTGCTTTAGGCTGAAGATACAGACTGCCATGTGTTCAGATGTACGAGTTACTTGTTGTGTGTACATGTATCATGTTGATGGTATGAATTAAAATCACTTATTTCCTTCCAGTAGTGTTTTGATTATGGTACATTTGTTTGCAAGCGGTGAATTCACCATTGAACTGTAAATAACAGTATTTGCACTTCAGACAAAACACTAACTCAGGTTGTCAAAAGGAGACATTGGTTCAGTAGCTGAACATCTACACTTCTCTAGGAACAATGAATATTGACTTATCTTTATTAATCTCAGTGTTATGACATTAACCAAAATGACACATAACAAAATCAAAGCTTATAGGGTGGGGGGGGGGGGGGGGGGGGGGGGGGGGGGGGGGGGGGGGGGGGGGGGGGGGGGGGGGGGGGGGGGGGGG
>JBCEWB010403195.1:0-20573 GCA_039654565.1 Peronia peronii
CCCCCCCCCCCCCCCCCCCCCCCCCCCCCCCCCCCCCCACAACCAAAAAAGAAAGAACAAGGGGGCGCCAAGAGAGAGAGAAAGAAAAAAAGTATGTAAAGAAGAGAAAGAGATACACATACGACAGATAAACACGTGAGTGAGAGACAGACAAGAGAGAAAGAGAGAGGGGGAGAGGGGCTGGGAGAATGAGAGTGATTGGGGGGGGGGGGGGGTTAGGAAAAGGGACGAAAGAGAGAGTCGAAAAAAGGCAACCCGCGAGAGGAAGAGGTGGATAGAGAGACAAAAGATTGACAGACATCTGGGAAACCAGAAGTGAACAGAGCGGAAATGAAAAGCCAAACTCTGTAATGTACATCAATGTTTCACATAACATAACACTCTTGACATCAAGACGGTTCACTGTTTTGATGATTAATATACTAAAGGGAACGCAAGGGAAGCATAGCAGGCAATTTAATGTGACTATAAATCTACAGGGCTCATACATTATTAGAAACGTATCTTGGAGTCAGTAATGAACATAATAATATATTATAACTTTCTGAAAGGTGAAAAAAAAAATCTATGAGGTCTATATTAAACTTGCTGTGTTTGCAATGTCTATATTGATTTTCATCTGAGCAAAATTACTAAAACGTGACCGTGTAGTATTTACTGGCTCATGGGTCTTATGCAAAACGCCACGTCTGCGCTATTTATATTGAAGATTTTTTTAAGAGTTAGTTTATTTACAACTGGCTCTGTGCTACTGTGGTAGATATCTACACACACACATACAGACAATGGTTGGACTACCCACAACAGGGCTGTTAACATTAGCAAAATGTGCGCCATTTCATTCACTTGGACCGAATGAGTAGTGCAAGAGAGATCCATGAAGTTAAAAAGCTATATTAAATATCTTTAAAGCCTAATAATGTCGAGGACCATATCTGAGGAAAAATTCAAACTTCATACTTCGTATTTGATTTCTTTCTCAGATGGCAAGCACTGTAGTGATAACATTCTCATTCGATATAGCCGTTAGGCCTAACTTGTAATTTTATTTTATTTTATTTTATTTCATTTTCCACACAAATACATAAATATCATCATAGAAAACGATCCAGACGTATTCTGCTGATATTTTAAGAATTAAGCTTGACTTTCCAGAGGGATGTTGTATCTTGCATTCCGTTTATCTTGCAAATTCGACGAAAAGCCTGAGACAAAAAAAAAAAAAAAAGAAAGGCCCATCTCTAAACCAACATTAGCAAGTTACTTAGTACATGTATACGACCCCGTGGTCACGACACAATATAACGCTAATCGATTTACGTCTGCCTTTTTGCAAGGGACCACATAATCAATAAAATGTTTACGCGGTTTAACTGATTGACTAGTGACTAGTTTGTATTAAAAGGGCACATTAGCGCGACTACGGCCGGTACAATTTATTCGTTGTCCAGCCACGATTTAAATTTTGAATATATTACCTTTATCAGATGTTGTTTTCTACAGTCGTCATGATGACCGGTTATTTTAATCTTTTTCAGCTATCAGTCATTTAATTATGCATTCCAAGCGCCACTAAAACATTTCTGCAAAGGCTAACTTGCAGTAAGTAGTGTACATGACGACATCTTCTACCGTCCAGCAGTGGTCGGTAACTATATGACAACAACAGAATACCCTTTTATACAGCGCCTCAAGAGGACATGCACAAAATCTCGGACGAATGATTTATGACTGCAGCAACTAAAGGTGAGAGATGGACGAACAAAACATGACATATAAACAAAATCAATAAGAGAACTGTGGAGAACCATCACTAGTGGCGACATGCAGCAGAGCATTACAAAATAATCGTCATGCCCAGCGCATGATGTTGAAAGAGAGCCTCGATAAACTGAGTACGATCTATGCGAGACAGGTCACATGACAGGGTATATTAGCAAAATTGTAATTAGATTACGCTTGACACTGCTTTTCTGGGAGGGGGGGGGGACAAAAAGGGGGTGGATTTTGAGAAGAAGGGTTTATAATCGTGCATTATGCCAGACTCTTTGAGTCTGCAGATGGGGAATGAGAGAGAGAGAGAGAGAGAGAGGCGGACAAGCACAGAATGAGAGAGAGTTGAAGAGTAGACATGCAGACAGTCAATGAGTAAGAGAATAAGGGACAGATTAGGACAAAACATTCGGCAATAGATATTATCACCTGGGAAATGCCCTTTCATGTGCGTGTGTTTGTATGAGTGTAAGTATGTGTACTGTTGCTTTAGAGTACTTGGGTTGCCCCGGGCAGGTCGCATAACAAGTAAGTAATACTGAGCTGACGTAGTGCTTATTCCCAGCTTATCCTTCCTGGTATCGGATCTATAATAATTTATAAATGTATTATACTGACGGCCATTGGATGCTGAAAAAAAAACATGGGTGGAGCAAAATGGGAAGGGGCGGGGGGAAGGCTGGACAGAGAGAGAGAGAGAGAGAGAGAGAGAGAGAGAGAGAGAGAGAGAGAGAGAAATTCGGCAAACTAAATCAGCTCAGATGACACAGATTACAATAAAAATGTTTCAAAACCCAATTATTTTGTTCCTAAACAATGAGACTCAACGGGTCTAAGTAAAGGCTGGCAGACAACGCTCGCTTTTGACAGGGTATTCTGTTACGCTCCATTATCATATTATGACACGTGTATCATAACAAAGGGTTTTCTTTTATACGCGTGAACAGTCTTGGTCAAATAGAAAGATCATGGCGAGACCTGGTCCCAAGTCAGTCTTGCTAATGGGGCCTTAGATAGGATCAAATTAGTAGACTGTAAAGCTTTTTTTTTTTTTTAGCGCGCGTCGTCTGTTGAGGATGGTTTCAGATTGCAGATAAGTGTTTTCGCGCTAGGCTTGTGCTAATACGGAGTAGGCTGACCCAAGTTGGAGGTCAAGCTTAGCGCGTTCCTGTTCAGTATTCAGTGCGCCGACTCTCTTCTAAACTGAATGTTGTCAGGAAGAACAACTGCAAACAAACCTATCAAAAAGATTCTCAAAGGAATCTCCCACATATCGGCACGAATAACGTCAATTACAAATGTATTAAACGTCTCGTTTCTTCATCAGTCATTTAAGTAATAATAAAAGCAGATAAGGTACACCCTGTACTACGCCCCTCCCTCACCCCACCTCGCCTCCCTTCGCTCCACCCAGTCCCGTACCATACCCATCCCTCCTCCGCCTCCCCCCCCCCCCCCCCCTTTCTTTTTATGATGAGAAAACCCTGAGGATAGACTGCCGTGAAATAATCAAAACATTCTGCTCTTACAAAGAAAGCCCATGGGCCGTGCCTTCTATGTTAAAAGTTTGCTCGGTAAATTCAATTTATTGATTTATTCTCTTAATGCCCTAAAACACACACACACACACATACATACACACAATAAGGCATAGGAGTACTAACGGTCGTAACTATGCCTGCGTCTATTGTGTTTGGGACTGTGAAAAAAAAAATGCCTGTCGAATTAATTTAATTTGGCCAGAACTTCTTTTTTTGCTTGTTTGTTAAATCTAACTTAGTGCTCGATGTGTCGATAGAATGTACATTACATCAAGCCAATGTGTGTCAGGTTGCGTCATTGTTCCTCGGCGCTTCTGAGCATGACTTTTCTTAAGAATTTAGGAGAGAGTGAAAAGAGAAGAAAAGAATTGGGGGGGGGGGGGGGAGCAAGTGGCTCTGTGATTTGGCGTCTGCTTCAGGATGAAAACAACTCAGATCGGTGATGCTGCGGGTTCTGGCCGGGCTCGACTCGCGGGTCCTCTCAATGGGGAATGGAAGGACACGAAGATCGAAAAACCTGCATTTTTTCAGCGACTGAATGGTTCCTGGCTGTCTCTGGGTAGCTCGACATCTAGCCTTCTCGGATAAGGGCGAATATTTTTCGGAGATCCCGTGTGTACGTAGGCCCGTTAAAGAACCCTTGGCAGTTCTAAATCGATGAAAGAGTAGGCTGCGTGCCGCTGTCCGGGCAAAATTTCCAAATTCCAAATTTCTACCCACAAAAATTCTCACCAAAATCAGGCAGTTATTTAACGCCGAGATAATCCTACTATCTCAGGATTGAAAAGCTTTAAAAAAAAAAAAAAAGGAAAGAATGAACCATTTTCTTCAGCCAGCTAGGTTGCTTCCCTCTGCGACGTACAAAAGGTGTAGGACAAGTATTGCAAAGAAGGAAGGAATCACTTGTTTTCTTATTATTTGAAACGCATGAGGCAAAAATTATTTTTTAAAAATTATCAAGATAAAAAAAAAAAACAAACAAACAAATAAAAAAATTCTGATCACATGATGAATTTTTCACCATTTTCTGTTCCTTGTATTTCACATAACAAAAGAAAAGATTTATTTTCTTTTTTCTCCTTCTTTACAATGCTTGGGCCAAGGGAAGTAATTTGGTTGGCGGTCAAAATGGCTCATTATAGAGTTGGAGGAAGGGGAGAGAATGAGAGAGACAGCAAGTCAGAGGGATGACACAAACATGAGTGAGAGAGGCAGACAAACAGAAAAGGAGAGAGATGTGAAGAGGGGGAGAAGAGAAGAAATAGAGATAACACAGAAGATTTAAGAAGCATCAACTAGTTCGCCCAATAATTTGCCCATGGAAAAAAAAGAGTCGGCGAAAAGAGGAGAACCGAAGAAAAGAAAGATATTATGTTCTATTTGACAGGATTTGGATGAGACTAGTTGGGGTGGGATAGGAAGGAATGGGGTTGAGGGAGGGCGAGGATGGTGCATTGAAGCAGGTTGAGATAGGGGAGCTATTGAGACAACACTTTTTGATAAAAATGTCTCAAGAAAAGATGGGAAGAGAATGAAATGACACTTTCTTCTATTTAGCAGCACTTGGTCGGGAGCGGGTGGGGCAGGAAGAAAGGGGGGGGGGGAGGAGGAGGAGGGGGAGGGAGGGAAGGAGCAATGTGTGCACGAGGATGGGTGGATACAGGGAGCTGGCTATTGAGTCAACACTTTCCGATAAAAATGTCTCCTTGCCCCCCCAAAGAAACCAAAAAAACTGGACAATAAATCTGGGATCTTACATTAAAGAGCACTCGAGGGCTAGATGGAGTGTGATCCGTGATCCAGACCGCCATCACCGTGTCACTCAGCACTATGTGCAGGGTGCGTCACGGGGGTACAAACATTCAAACATAAAAATGACCCTATTAGTTTTAACACTTGAAAGAGGGCAGATGAAAGAGGGATGGAACGAAAAAAAAAATCAATTCGAAAAACAGAATAGCTAATAACCAGCAAGGGAAAAAAATAAGAAGAAAAAAAAGGATGACAGAAAGAAAAAAGAAAGAGAATGAAACAAAGAAAGAAAAGATCGGAAAAAAGAAGAAAAAGAGAAAGAATGAAAGAAAGAAAGACAGACAGACAGAAAGAAAGAAAAAAGAAAGAAAGAGAAAGAAGGAATGATAGAGAGAAAGTAAAAGAAAATGAAAGAAAGACAGACAGAAAGAAATAAGGAAAGACAGAAAGAAAGAGAGAAAGAAGGAAAGGAAAAAGAAAGACAGAGAGATAGAACAAAACGTAGGAAGAAAGAAAGAAAGAACAAAAAAGAGAGAAAGTAGAGAGGTAAACGAGAGAGACCCACACGCAGAGACAGCGAGCCAGGGAAAGGGAGGGGGGAGGGGAGGAGGGGTCGTGCCAATATTCCTATGTTGCTACACTGTTTCGACTGGTTTCATATTTTTTTCATCATCACTCATAAAAATCCTCAACATTATGATACAATTCTACAAATACATAAATAAATAAACAAATAAATAAATAAACCAACCAACAAACAAACAAGCATGCAAATAAATAAACAAACACATAAATAAATAAACAGATAGTAATTAAATAAATAAATAAAATAAATAAATAAATACGAAAACGTCAAAACTCTTTCACGTTTTTTAAGAGCATATTATCAGTATTTGAATATCAGAATCTCTATGGGTCTCTTTTGAAACGTGGTACAGAACGATCGTGCAAAGTGGCTTCGTAGTAATGGAAAGCTATTCGTAAGGTAAAGATGAATAAACACTTTCCCACACCTTTTATTTCTTAGATCTACAACAATATTGACGTCAATGACTTTTTTTTATTTTTCTGACACTGAAATCGTCAGCACGGCCACATTAGCTAGTGACAGTGTGTCCAATCTGATAGTGATTTGTTTTATTTAGTAGTACACTGATGTTGAGTAGAAAACATAACTATAACGATTCTTGTTTGAAAAAATACATCGGTGTACGCACATCGCGCACACATACGTGCGCGCGCACGCACATACTCACACTCACACACAAATACACACACACATACAAAGGGCTGCTGACAAAGTCCAAACATTAACGACTGTCAAGTTTGCAGACCTAGATTACATTTTAGATAACTCTTTACAGCCCAGAGTGAAATATTTGATAAAGAGTTCTAGGAAAGGCTTCAAAAGCTTGAGAGATAAGAACATGTTGTGTGTTTTACTGAAGAAAATCACTGGACAGCAAAGATTTCTAAATGCACAGCAATATTCAATGACACAGTAAGGCTATAGAAATTCAACTGCCCCAGAACAATACCATTATTTTGTTTTAAAAGCTCCCCTGGAGCGTAAAGGGTTAAATACTACAAATCGATCAAACAAAAACAGCTACAACAACTCTGATCAGAAATGCTGAAGTTTACAAACCATTTCTCTGATCAAAGAGATGTGGACAGGTTTACAATGACCAAAAAAGACCAGCAGTTTCAGTGTGCGCCACGCTGTGAAAGCCCGCCAGTTATCAATCAACCAAGTACTCTGTCCAAGCTTCAATGAGAGCCTTCTGTCCAGAACATACTAATGCAACAAATGAATATATACGTGAGAAAAAAAAAATGTCCAACCGGATATTCAATCAGCCGAATTAATGAATAATCATTCACTGACGAAACAACGTAAAATGTCAACATTTATTTTTATTTATTTATTTATTTATTTTAGCCATAAGAATAACTCATTGCTTTACATCAACCACAATAGCTTTATAAGGGGCCTTAGTGTATCGAAAAGGAGAACTGATGCACGTTCCGTCTGAAGACATGAGAAAAAGATGTATACTATTGGATACACTGCTAAGCGATGATCAAAAGACAACAAATTCGCGTGTGGATTTCTTCCGAAAATTACTTCAGGAAAGTGATGTATGCACCCAGAGTACGCTAGAGGAAATGTGCTCTTGCGAATAAGTGATGCACTTTTTGTCTTTTATTCTTAAATTCCAATCGATGGTGAGAAAATTACCTTATAACCTCGAATTCGTCGTTTTGCTAATACTTCGGCTGGCGTTTTATTTAAGCGACTGGGCACACTGATTCACAATAGAGTCCACGTATATACCATAGTGTAACATGCCAGGATGCAGAAGATTAAATAAAGACACATGAAATAATCACCATATTAACAAAAAGCAGTCCAAGACAGTCGTGTACCATTATTCCATCAGGACAGAATATGGAATATGGCAGCGAGATATTCATTACAGAGCGAAAATAAAGACAGTGATATGTCAGATGTATTTGACGGGGTCTCACCTTTGCCAAAACAAATAATAATATCAAGTGCACGTTTACATTTGCGTCACATATATACATCTTGTATCTTCCATTCCCCTTTTCCTCCTCATTTTTTGTTTGTTTGGTTTTGTTTTTGTCTCTCTCCTCCCAAACTTTTCTTCCGATGGATTCTCTTTCCGTTCTGAGCTGTCTGATTTTTTTTACTGCACGAACTTCTGTTCTAGCATGAACTGAGCTCCAGAAATCATTATGAGCATAACTTGCAAGAACTGAATATGTTTCACTCCCAGACTGACCTCAAACCGTACAATGGCAAAAAAATTTGCTCCAGTTTCAAAACGCATGATTTTGCTAGTCTGGGGCCTTGTCCAGCGCATACTGGCAATTCAATACCCAAACAATTTTTTGGCTGATCGGAACAAGATAAATCTGATTTTCCGGCAGTGATATCATCATAATCATGACTACAGGAAGAAAGAAGAGGAGAAAGAAAGAAAGAACGAAACAAACAAACAAACAGAGAAACAAAGACACAACAAAACTACTTTCTCAGCATATTCAGAAAACATTACACAGTACCTGCGTACAAACACATTACTCCAGATATACTCCTACAAAAATACACACCATAACATAGACAAGCACGCACGGATTTTTCCCCCCCCCTAATTCACATGTCTGTCTCGTGTTTAAAGTCCTGTAGAATCACAACTGTACCACACTCCCACAGCATTCTGAGCTTTTGTCTTTGGGAACAGGCATTAAAGACATTAATTATAGGGAGCCGCCGTTTCCGGGCATTCTGCAGAAAAAAAAAAATAATAATAGTGAGGGCACACACCGACATTACAGGATTATGTCCAGCCCGTTATTATAGAGGACATATTTACATTCGTTTTATTTTTGTGTGAAAAATGCAAAGGAGATGGGTGAACGTCTTTATCTCAAATCTGCCTCCATCATTTTTCTTTCCTTGCTCAGTGTAGAAAAACAAACAAGCGAAAGATATTGCAGGAGATAAGATATCCCGGTTGAAAGCGTATCCTTCCCATAATCCAACTCACATGAGGCAGAACAATTCAGGAGGATTTGTTTGAAATTACGCTGACTTAATGATTTGAGGAAGCATTATTTGCATGAATGGATTCAACAAAAACAATCTTAGGGGAAGGACATGGAGGAAAAAAACCCTTACCTCATTCTGATCCTATCCTATCTATTCCTATCCTATCCTTTCCTATCCATCCATCCATCCATCCATCCATCCATCCATCCATCTCTCCGTTCGTTCGTCCCTCCGTCGGTCCGTCTGTCTGTGTGTCTGTCCATCTGTCTTCCAGTTTGTCTGAAAGTCTGTCTGCCTGGCAGTCTGTTTGAGTATTTGTCTGTCTATCGGTCTGTCCATCAATTTACCAGATTCCAAGATTACAAAGCCACAGGGCCAAATTACACATTCTATGACATAAACCCCGCCACATTCCTCAAAGGAAAATATTTACTTTCAGTCAGGCCACGGAATTCTATCCCTGCCCTTGCGTCACAAAAACTGTCATCACAACTAAATCACCTTGCTGAAATCTTTCCCCTAGATACAACCTGACAAAGACCTGACTGATTCACTAACAATCTGCTTTTCAAGAGTGAAAAAAAAAATAAGTTTCTAAAACTTTCAGTTAAAGCTACCTATGACAAAATCATTTCAAAGAACAGCAGCATTCCTGGAATTGATGGTGAATAACTGGAATGTCCTATTTCCATAAGTCTCCTCGAGCGGCATACGGATGCTCTGGGTTGGCCAAGTGTTTCATAGTAAGCAGAGAGTTTGCGATTCACCTTGACTGGAACGTACCCTTTGACCCCTGAAGCGTCACTTTCGGAAATTCCCGGAGGGTACCGTGTGCAAATCTAACCGTCGTTTTGTTTCCAAACGGCGTTTCTGCCAGCTATTGACGGAAGGTATCGCCTCAGTACGAATTTCACTTTGTGGGTCATTTTATATTAAATTATTGTATTATTTTAAATTTTCGATTTCTGTTAAGTACCAAAGTGGCCATACATTAAAAAAAAACATTTATTTGAAAGCTCTATGTCGTTTAGTAATGCAACGTATGCTGGTAAAGAGGACCTGCCAACTGTATTCATTCATCCATAGGAATAAAATAGTAATATCTGTCAGTATATTTTTTTTCTAAATTAATTAGCATGCTAACAATGGGCCGTTTTTAATTAGCTTGTCAGTGTGAAACCTACCAAACTTTCCGGTTCTCAAAAGGTTCAACCTACATTAAAGTCTAGTCTATCGTCACGTCTGATCTTCCCCAGCGAGTAGTACTTCTATACCTTCTACACGTCTTTGATGTCCAGAAAAGGCAAGGACAAACCTCAAGATTTGTGTGTGTGTGTGTGGGGGGGGGGGGATATGACCGGGCGCGGCAGTTCATCGTATTTTCGCAAAATGGGAAATGTCCTACAAGGAAGTCGTGCATGCATACTATCCAAGAGTGGTGGATGGTGACAAAGGAACTGACTGTTGCAAGAGACATCCGATCATCAGAGAAGGACTGGAAGAAAACAGAAAAACATGACCAAAAAAGCTAAAAAAAAAAAAAAAAAGTTGTAAACGGAGCAATCTACAGGTCTGGAAGTTGTTATTATTACAGTGGTTAAACAAAAATCATGGTGTCCTTGATATTGACCAGTTTTATAGTCCTCTGTGAAAATGTATGCACTAGCATAATTGCGAAGATCTGGCTGGATAGATTATCGTAAGCTTTATGTTATCACTAGTTTTGAAGTCTAGCCCATCAAGAAAAACAACTCATGCTTTTCTGCCTGTAGTATCAATGATGTTATCTCTGCAGCCAACTGATAATATATGTCACAGAATCCAGATCTGCTTAAGGTAAGTGTCGAGGAGTGCAAGAAGGTGTAGAATTATTTATAATGCATTGTTGTTTATAGCTGCTATATGCATTGTTAGTTTTGGATGATTGTTGTTGCGTCTGCTTACAGTCAAATGAAGCAGATTTTTCCTGGGAGCTCGATCACATCATACAGATGGACAGAATAAACAGTATCGCATGATAGTATGTCATTTATTAAAATGTTCGAGAACATCCCGAACACACTTTCATGATAGATGCATTATTAGGAAACTGCGCATCCCCGAGAGAAGTTCCAATGACCAAGCAAATCCACTGAACAATGTTTATAAGCACAAGGGCAACAAATACCGACTCCTGTTCTGAAACAATATCATAATAATAAAAACAAAGACCTCCTCTAATATATCCTTTTGCTACATTATGTGTGAACAGAGACCCTAGGACATTATTCATTAAAAAAAAAATCTCTGCTATGAAAGGGAGTACCACGGCGAGTTCTAGGTCACTACATATTATGAGGCCACTGATCATCGGTAAAAGACAGTTCAGCCTTCTAGGCAAGCATGTTTGTGTGAGTGCACTTCATTCATCGTGGCTTCAAGCTAGTGTAGTAGTGCCTGGCAATGTACTAAACCAGCCTTGGTGTCAGAGGATGAAAAAGGGCGTTAACCGTGAAAGGCGTCCAGAGATGATATACGGTAAGACGAGACGTTAGAATGGGAAGAAAATGGATCAACGGCATGTTGTATGAGGACCGAGGCAGGAAGGGATGAGTGAGGACGTGTGCATGTGTATGTGTGTCTATCTGTTTTGATATGCGTGTACATATGTGTGTGTGTGCATCCGTGCGCGCGCGCATATGTGTGTGTGTGTGAGCATGAGAGGGAAACAAAGGGACGGTGATAAAGTCGACCTGATGCGAAAAAAAAAAAAAAAATAGATCTGAGGGGAAGGGAGGAGCAAATGAAGACAATAATGGATTCATGTTATGCGTATGCAGTTCGTTCTCAGACACGCTAACAGGCAATCATTGACAGGAACTACATTGAAAAAAAAAAGGCGGGAGAGAGAGAGAGAGAGAGAGAGAGAGAGAGAGAGAAAACGAAAAAGACTGGAAAAGAAAAAAAATGCACAATCCATCGATAACACGATAAGCACGCACTTACCACAAACATAGCGAGAAGCCACTTTTCCAGAGACCGGAGACAGATAGCAGTAGTACGTCAAACAAATAACCACGAATGGAAATGATGAATAAGTTAATCAGCATGCCTGTCTATAAACACAACGTAACCTGAATGGACGGGGAAGGATACCAGATATACATGTACAATGTTACCATCCTTTTCTTGGCGTAGTCAAAACATGCTCTGAAAATATACAGCCCAGGCATAAATACAGCCCAGGTACGTTCGGGATAAAATTACCATCATAAATTGGCACTTGACAGAAACAAAGAACAATAGCCACAGAAATCAAAAAGATATATATATATATATCTGATCCACTTCCAATAACTGATATTTTACCAGCTGCTGGCCTTGTTATGGTCATACTATTATCGTGGCTGCCCACGTCGATTAACCCTTTCTAACACATTGATGACATGCTGCTGGTAAGGCGGATGAAGCACTATAATTTAACACAGCAACTGGTAGATCCACTTCTACAATCCTTTCACATGACGGAGTAAACATTGTTATGTTGTCTGCTTTTCGTTTTGTTTTGCTGTGTTCTGTCTTCACCGTCATCTCCTGCTCGCCGACCGCGAAATTACAGCATTAAATTGACGCCCAAGTAACCAGAAATTAGCTGGAATAACATTTGCTGTTGTCTTTTCTCCGTTTTTTAAATCTCCGGTTTCCTTCGTTTACAGAAATGACAAGTTATTAATCAGTGAGGTCTGGCTCCTTTTAGCGGGGTCGCTGTTGTTGTTGTTATTGTTGTTGCGGCTGCTGTTATTTCCTTTATTTTCGTCGAATATTTAATGATGTGAGGGAATATGTGCCCGAGGTCGATAAATAAAATTATCTAGAACGAATACTCAGGTTTGCAACCGATGGCCTCAACAATCGAATTCTGACATACATGTAATTACATTGTTGCATTTTGACTGGCTCGATTGTCCTTAAACAACATTAAACTGACGCCCAGACATCCGTAAATTAGCTAGATTAATATTATTTAATTGTTGTTGGTCTTTTTCCTGTTTTTGTTCTTGTTGTTATTCTAACCCTCGGCTCACCTAGTGAACCGATGTGACAAGTTATTAATCAGTAGGCTTTAGCTGCCTCACGGGCCTGTTGTTATTGCTGATATTATTGCAGTTTTTATTCCTCTATTTTCATCGATGATTTAATATGGTATGGGATATGTGCCCGAGGTCGATAAATTATCTGAAACAATTGCTCAAGTTTGCGATCGTTAGCCACAACTATCGATTCTGGCATAATTATATTGTTTAGCCATATTGTCTGTTTTAACAACTAGAATAAAATAGATTCTAGGATGTTCTCTTGTCCAGTATTTATAAAACGGTGATTGCTCTGGCCAGTTCATATCCTATCGCCACTCAAACGACAGGTCATTTTAAAGGGTGTTCTTTGCCGCGTGATGTCAGCGATTGAGGATCTCCGCAAGTTACGTTCTGTTACTGATGTTACCACGTACTTGGATCAGTTCAACAACGATGCAATAACGGGTGAGAAGATCCTGTTTCTTATCAATCTCGTTTTCCTGGGGTTATTCTGACGTAAAAAAAAACCTCATATAACATATTAAACAATCAAAGGTGATGAAGAAAGCAAGTGGTTATGTGTATCTTATTACTTTAACAAATAATAGCAAACAAACAAATAAATAAATAAATAAAATAGAAGTGCCCGTGTGGATACTATAAATCAATTTTATCTCGTGTTAGCGTGTTTTCAATTTATTCCCAAGACTCAAGCCTGCAACACTTAAAAGAAAAAAAAAATTGGTGCAAATAAAATGATCTTCTGCAATGACTGCTAATTCTTTGACTGACTAAGCTTACCAGTGCAATTTATTTGTTCATTTACTTTATTATTATTATTTATTTTAAATCGAAATATGTGATCAGCCTTCATTCATGGTCATTACATGAATGAATATATATATATATATATATATATATATATATATATATATATAATATACATATATATATAACAAAAATGAACGCATACGGCGAAAGAAAAAGAAGAAAAAAAGCATCATTATTAATATTTTCTTTTTTTAAACATGATACAAACATTATGATAAATTGTTCTTCTTTTGCTCGAGCCATGAATCTGCATAACTTGCAGACACGTGTTAAAATGTGTGACGTAAATGAAGAGAAGGGAAAAAGAATAAACGTATCGGATGTCTTGTAATAATAATCTTACTCCCCCTGTGTTTATCCGTCTGTATGTGTGTCAAGGAAACACACACATAGTGTCAGAGAGAGACGAGAGAGAGGGAGAGACACACACACAGAATGAGAGTGAACCGACTGAGAGAGAGAGACAGACAGACAGAGAGAAAAGACGCGGACAACTAGACAGAAAAATAAGCAAAGATTAAAAAAAAAAAAAAAAATCTCGATTCCACTTGATCTGAAAAATACATTTGCAGTGCGTTTCGGCACGCATGCATTTCTGTGCAAACTCATTTACGGATGGGGAATAGAACGGAGAGAGAGAGAAAGAAAGAACGAAAAAATGCCCTTGGTCTCGGTTGAAGATCAAATATTTGTCGAGAAGCCTGCGTAACGAGCAATACGTGATCATTAATCCTGAGAAATAAATGTGAAAAGCAACAATAACAAAAAAAAAAAAAGGCACTTGGGTTGAGACACACGTGAAAAATTCATCGCTCCCCATTTTTAAGTTAAAAAATATAAAATAAAAACAAGAAGAGAAAGTGCCTTCAAAAAAAAGATGAAAAAATTAGATCTGCTCCTTGTTACATTTCCCTTGTTTTTATTTTGTTTGTTCATGCTGGTGATGCATCCTAACAAAAGTTGGCTCTCAGTCTGCTTCATTGCTGTAATGCCTAAGGGATTGCTACTAGTGCATGATTCGGCTTCGATGACTACCAGTATAGTGGATGATTTTTTTTAAATTTTAAAACTTTAAATTTAAAAATAAATTTTTAATTTATCTTAGATTTAATTTTGGTAAATAACGATCAT
This sequence comes from Peronia peronii, assembly GCA_039654565.1. Taxonomy (NCBI): domain Eukaryota; kingdom Metazoa; phylum Mollusca; class Gastropoda; order Systellommatophora; family Onchidiidae; genus Peronia; species Peronia peronii. The sequence continues at coordinate 14,664 of JBCEWB010403195.1, forward strand.
TAGGGGAAACGGCCCGGTCATCTCAGAACCTACTGTTCATCTTATTCTTTGTTCATCATAATAATGTGTTGAATTGATGATGATGTTCTCAGTCTTGATGGACTTCAGATTTCTGTAAAATGATGACGACGACAGTGACAATGACAATGATGGTGGCGATGACGTGACGAGCACGAAAGAGGTTGGTAGAACACATAAGCTGGCACCGGGATCAGATTAAAATCCGTATCGCGACAGTCAAAACATCATTTAATAAAAATGATATGATGATGGTGACGATTTTTGGTGCCTTCATCAAGAAATAACTTGAGTAAGGAAATATGGCGTTTCTATCTTTCGTTCATAGCTGAAGATACTTGTTATTATTTGTCTTAACTTCTGACGAGTTATGAACATCTAGGCCATCATTGTCTTGAAATTCAAAATATAGCCATTTAAAATTGTACCAACAGCGCTAGTGATGCTATTTTCTTTCGTCCTGGAGATGAACCAAGTGGGCAAAAAAAAAAAAAAAATTTAAAATTCACCGATAAGTTGTTTCTTCATCAAGTTTATGATTTTTTTTTCCATTCAAATCTTGGGTCTAGTAACAGGTTGCAGCGTTGTGATCTCTCGAGAAAATGCAATAAAAATGCCGTTGAGATTGTTGTTGTTGATGATGATGACGATGATATTGAAAATTTCAGTGAAGACCAAAAATTGCTCGCGATGACGATAGGAAAATAAAGGGCGAGAATTAAATAACATGATGATGATGGCCCTGACAAGAAGAGCCAACTATGTTCGAAAATTTGCTTGTGATACCAATTTATTCAATTTCTACCATATCGAGTTCTTCGCATTGTTATTTGCTTCTTTTTAGTGTGTTTGATTAGTTGCCGGTAGACGGTCGTCGTATATGTTAAGGTATTCTTATAAAATAATTTATAATGATGATGATTTGAATGAAGACGACGTGTTGCTCACAAGAGATAAAAGAAGAGAAAAACAAAAGCGTATCTTCAATCATATTAAAAAAGAAGAAGAAGAAGAAGAGGAAAAAGAAGAAAGAGGAGTGGGAAGACCTGAGAAACAGCTTCTACAATCCTACAGTAATAACAAATTCCGATAATAACATGGTGTAACCAAGCGCAAAGCTGGTGGGACTCAAGAGATCAGTGATATGGCTTCCAGATATCACCAACCATGAATATATTATTTAGACAGCAGACATACCTCTCCAAAAAACATCTTACAAACATGCATTTTTTTTTAACCTTTTCCATCTCTCCTCACTGCTTTCCCCCCCCCCCCCCCCTTTCCCTCGTCACATAATTTTCCCAACCCTCTCTATTTTTCAGGAACACACACACACACACACACACACACAGTAAACAGCGCCAGCCAGCCCGCACGTTCATCAATCGTCACTGGTCCATCACAAGACCACTACAGCCGTCTTCAGTGGCCGTCCTACCGGGGTCGCTTTGTGCGTCCCATGAAAAAGATGATCGTCTTTCTGGTGAAATTTCATGGACTGGAACATTAGGCAGCTCGGTTAAGAGATAGGCCACGTCACGGTTCAAGCATACGCTGGATGGAGACTGGGTAGTTGACCGGAAATGCCGACAAAACTGACTGAGAGAGCTGAATGGCAGAGAGAGAGAGAGAGAGAGAGAGAGAGAGAGAGAGAGAGAGAGAGGGGGGGAGAGGGGGGAGAGACAGAGAGAGAAGACCTTCTTAACTCTGGGATGGGGATTGTTTTTTGGACCAGCCCTATAACTTCCCTTTGGCTACAAAGAATGTTGAACAAACGCAGTAGAAAAAAAAAAAAAGGGGGGGGGGGGGGGGGACCAGTTTTGCGCTTTGTGACTGAAACACACGTCATAAAAATTCCCAAAAATTTAGCGTCTGAAAAACGTTTTCTTCATATCGTCATAATTGTATCACTTTCAATTTTATTTTTACTCTATTTTGATTTAATTTAATTCGATTTAAGTTTGTTTTGTTTTAATTTAGTTTATTTAGTTTAATTTAGTTAAATTTATTTCAGTTTATATAATTCACGTGACATATCTTTCAAATGACAGGAAGAAAAGTGACTTTTATGTTTGTTTGTTTGTTTGTTTTTTATTTGTTTGTTCGTTTAACGCTCCTTATGTCTGACAAAGAGAAGTAATAGCATTTTTGTTTGTTTGTTTGTTTTTATCATTATGATTGTGTGTACCCTCTTAGTTCTCAGAGAATAGGTCATTATTTCGGCTTTAAGTGCCTGCCCTATTTTTTGATGAGAAGACATTTGGTGGGTAGGAATTAGGAATTTAGAAATTTTGCCCGGACAGCGGCGTCTCCACCTATCCTTCATCGAATTTCTAACTGCCAATGTTTCTTTAACGTGTAAAACGTACAGACGGGACCTCCGAATATATTCGCCCTTATCCGAGAAGACTAGACGTCGGACTTCCCTAGCCATGAAGCCAGGAAACCGTTGAGTACTGGAATAATGCAGGGTTTAATATTCTAACCCTTCCCATCCCTCGGTGGTAGGATCCGAGACTCAAACCGCGATCTCCAGGGTGTGGCCAGTTTCAGACACTTAACCACACGGATATGGTGACCCCCATAATAGCACTCTGGTTTAAGGTAGTCACAATCCATTTCTCTACACTATGCTGTACTCATAAAGAGATAAAAATATTATAAAATATAAAATATAAAAATATTTGAATTAACTGACATCTTTGCTAAGATTCCTTGGCAACCCATTGTTTATTGTGGTAACTAAGGCCATTGCAACCTTTAAACAGTAAGGAACCATAATAAAATGCGATTTTATTATTATCTGAATGGATTCTTTCCTATACAAAACAAATAAAGAGGAAGTAGTTGCAAGGGAAGTCACTCCAGATGCTTTCACTGTATGTGTCTATGTGACAGGAATTTAATGTTGTTAAAACCTCTAATCCCCCCCCCCCCCCTTTTTTTCTCAATTTTCTCAATTAATGTTATTTAAGTCTGCAGCATATATCTTTGGTGCACCATAAAATCGCTGAAACTGGTTTGATTTAGCGGAAATTTGCATGTGAGCTGTTAAAACGTTGTTTTCAACCTTGAAGCTTTCATATAGATTGATATGTTTGTACTTTTTATGCCATTGGATTCATGCATACTAATTAGGCAAATATTTCGTCAGTTAATAAAGATCCTGATTTTTAAACACAGTTTATATATTTCATTGTGAGTATATTAAACGGGAGTTAGGTTTGGGATTTAGATACCAGATGTATATCTGAAGATAATGCATGCGAATTTCTATTGAGTTCTAAGCATTAGTAATGGAAGCGGAGTGTTTGAAAAATATATGCATTATTCTGTATAGCGGCGGCCATTCTGAAACCTCATTTGCATAAAATTTTCAAAAATTACCTTTTATGATCTTTCCTACTCATCTTTGTTCCATCAAATAGTTAAAAAGTGCCTAGTTAGAAAATAATTTTTAAAATGACCCTTTTGAAGGTGTGACCACCTTTAAAAAAAAAAAAAAAAAGAAACCTCCTTGTCAAGGAACCTGTTTGCTCTAGAACTCGCTCGAGATCAAACGAAAGAGATTATAGCCACTGTAACAGGGTCAAGCCAAAACGTGAGTCAAACTTACGGCCAACGCGAGCCAAATGGGATTTCCAGGGATATTGATGAACGTACAAATAATTTTTTTTTTTTTAAAATCACTTAATTAATTAATTTAAAAAATCAACACTTTAACATCATACATGAAAGAGCACGAAACAAGAATGGTGCGGATCGGAGAAGGGTGCACTGCGTTTGCATCTTTATAGTATTCATTAATATTTTAAAGACGGGTGTGACGTCACTGGACAAAATTAATCAACACAACATGGCCTGAAACGCAACAGAGACGGATGCACTTTGCTTGCACATTAAGATGTCAAATTAGAAAAGACGTATTATTGAATACATTCAAGTTCGAAATATCTGTGTGAATGAAGAAAACAGGAACCACGACTCTGCGCCAGGGTAAATGTAGATGAGTTCACATGCTCACGAATTCATTGCTCGACAAATTATCTTTCTTCTTCTTCTTCTTCTTACAGCAAATTTAAATCGAAATTCTCTTTCAATGCACCGACTTCCTGGATGTCACAAATAAAGAATAGGAAGATATCGCCGATAAAACGTTTCTTCTTCTTTTTTTTTTCAATCCTTGTCCCTTTGTTTGATTTGCTTTTTACTCTCAGAGATCTTTACCAGTTGCACGCAACATGATCTGTCAATGACAAACATTAGATCTCTTATGAGCCCAGTTTGCTCGTCCTAATGTAATTATATTCAGACTCCTTCAAACAATTTCTTACGCCCTGCCAGGTTCGCCCACCGCTCTCTCCATCTTTCCAGAAAGCGCTCACAATCCGCCGATGTCTCTCTCCAATTCCTATAATTTTACAGGAAATCGTATTTCCAAAAACATTCAGTTTCGAGAGCGAGAGAGAGAGAGAGAGAGAGAAAGACAATTTCGAGTCACCATAAAAACAAAAGTAATCATAATAAATAATTCTTCACAACGACCTTGATGCACTGTCATTTATGTTCAAAAGCCCTTATAACGGTTGTTATAGTTTGAGATGTAAAAAACGCAAGGAGAGAGAGAAAGATAAAAACAGAAAAAAAAAATCGGCCCAATTTGGAATTTACACATAACTAGGCCTATTTAAAAATATATAAGGATCCACTTCATCAGTCGTCATAACGAAAAACGGGAAAGAAAGACAGAAAAAAAGAGAAGGAAGAAAGAAAGAATAAAAGAAGGAAAGACCAGTGTCATCATTTTATTAGGGTTTTGAGTGGTTACACATTATTGCTCAGTATGCGGTATACAAACTTGAAACACGCCTGTATATTATTATTATTATTCAGGCTTGACGACATTATGTATATCCATCCATCCATCCATCCATCCATCCCTCCATCCATCTCATCCATCCATAAAAGTAAACGTCTATCTATTCGCCCATTCATTCATTGAAAATGAAGAAAAGGAACACTGGCGGTAAGATGAAAAAAAAACAACAACAGAGACTGGCGTCAGAGTAGATGTCCGATCGTCACAATGGTATCCATTTCTTAAACAAACAAACAAAGAAATAAACTAATAATAAATAAAGAAATACATAAATAAACAAATATAAATAAATAAAATATTTATCCAATCATTAGTGGTTTATCGGTGCAGAAAAGAGGTTTAGAAAGAGGAATAAGTGGTAAGTCTAGATAACATGAGTAAGGAATCCTCTCCTTCTTTCCTCAGCCTCCTCCTCTCTTTGTCTTTCTTTCTTTCGCTCTCCCTCTCTCTTTTATATTATACTCAAAGCATAATTTGTGATCCAGTCTGAACCAGAGCAGTAGGCAAAATTGAATCGCAATGTAATAAAGGGTTGGGATTCAAATTCGTGAGGCGTTGACACTAATGTTAACAGCATGGAAGGTCTTTCGTGCTCCTCCCAGGAGTTCCTTTCTTTCAGTGAATCACAAGTTCACACTCTGAGCTATCCGGATTGAAAAACTCTGAGCCTTCTACAAACTAAATATCCTTGCAGATGGCCGGCTTTTCTCTCCCCCGGGGTCGTGTGACACTCTCTGAGCCCAAAACATGAGGGAAATCTAGTTCCTCGTGTGACACTAAGCTATCATTTCATGAAATGGTATTTTCCGATGTATCCAACATTTTCTGTGGGAATGAGCCAGAGAAGAACAAGTGGACCTTTGTTTCCTCTGGTTCATTTTCCCTCGCCAGTCACAAAGCCTATATCATGGCTGTATATCTCTGGACTATTACTGAGGAGAATGACAAGAAAAGATTCAAGAGGCGAATGGGGGGGGGGGGGGGGGGGGGCTCTTCCCCACACCTCCAACAAA
>JBCEWB010403306.1:0-20571 GCA_039654565.1 Peronia peronii
GACTTATCAGTGGGGCATATGTATCCAGCAGCTGTTTTAGGACAGTGTTGTACTGGTCGGCAGTAGTCTGACTTGCTAGAGTTGGGGGTAATAATAATGTCAGCTCTCATGGCACTAATGTCAGTTGCCTTGATATATATACATGTACTTATCTTGTTTTTTCCCAGCCTCTGTCTAATCACATGTAGATACAATGTTTTTTTTTCTAATTCCAGTCCAGTATGGACCGTACCACATGCCATTCACTTATTTTTTATGTTTTTTTTTTGTTGTTGTTTTTTTCTCCACCGAGACAGCAACAAGCATGAGAGACAAAGGGACAGAAATTGAATTTGCACCCAAGGAATGCATTGTTGATTATGAATCATAAGGACAAAGGTTTATTGATTTCACATTCAAATTTTGAAAACTTCAACATGAACAATTACTGAATTACCAGAATATGCATGTTCAACTTTAATTGTTAATATATAAACATGCATGTAAATGTAAAATATAATAAAGACATTGCTTAAATGGAGTTGACATTTTAACATACAGAAATCTGTTTCTAAATTGCACTATTTACAGGACTGGGTATGAGGAATACAAAGATCTATACATAATTCGAGTTGGAACTGATGAAAATCACAAGTTCATTTACAGTGAATATTCTCAGCATGGGCCATAGAGTGAAATGAATCTTACAAAACTCTTATTCCGTTGTAAATGCAATAAATATGAAAAGAAAGAACTAAGTGAAAAGGTATGCATTATTCGTATTCATATTCACAAAATCATTTATTTTTCATAGGTGTTTGTATGGTGAGTATGAGAAAGAATATAACCAGTGCTGAATTCAATAATTACATAAACAAGGAACCAATCAAAAAGGATAATGACATAACAATACATGATGTATCAGATGCATTATAGTTTTATGAGTATTAGAATGATCTCTCAAAATGATAAATATGTGTTTACATAATGAAATATAAAATGCTTGCTAACTAAATAAATGAATATAACAAGGAATAAATGCAATATAATAATAATCAAAAGATGGCTCAGTTATTTCATATTCCCTGTTGGAGACTGATCTAGAATCCCATTTCATTGATCGAAAGTGGAGGGACAAGATGAGAAATATAAAAAGGAACAGCTGTATCACCTCATACGCAATTGTGACACATGACTTGAGAGTGAAGAAAACAAAAGTGTAGCAAAAAATAGAAAAGGGATAACTGCACAGAGATCTGATGTTGATTATTGGGTGAAGCTGTGGTGATAACTGATTAAAAACACATACAATATATGAAAATACTAAATCAGACTATGATATCATCAGTGCCCTGTAGACATGGAAATGGAATTAAAATGTGAGATTCATTCCTTCTACATTTTGAGAACTGACTGAGAAGTAAAAAAAAACAAAACAACATCTTACTACACTATTTTCTGTTTTCCTTTTTAAACCAGATATAGATACATATATGTAGTTACATGCATCTGTTGAATCTGACCTACTTACCTTTCTAGTTATCAAACAAAGTTTGACTGACCAACTTTTCAGGTGTAATTTGAAAACAGGAATATCAAATGTTTTCATATAAGTCGGAAAATTTTATCGGCTCATTCGAGTCAGTCCAGATAATCATTTAAAAAACGAAAAACACTGCCAGCTGGCCAACTAGCCAAAAAACAAAAAATAAAAAAGTTTGCGATGACCAGAAAATCAGATTTCCTATTAAAGTTAGAAATCTGACATCCCATGGAAAATATAAAAAACGTTCAAAAAGTAGACATCTTAAATGGTTGAGTGGAATGTAAAATGTGCAATCAGTTGGGTGCAATTCTAACCAGTCAAGTATTTCTAACTCTCGACACAGATATCTTTTTGAGACCTGTCGCAATAGAACTGTGCCACAGCGCTACATTAGGTCTGAAATGATTTGCTACAATATCTACTATCTATCACTATGCAATAAGTTTATCAGCATTTTATAATATAAAGGAGCTCTCAAGATCTACAAAGCCATCACATAAGAAGCACAAACTACAAAGCATTATGATCATGTGAATGAAGCAGTTACCCCAATTATGAGACCTTGATGCACAGATCACCATGAAGTGGTGCTTGTTCATCCAATGATTTGGGTCAATTATCCATTCATTTCTGATCCCAAGGTTGTTTACAAGGTTGCTGAACCCATAGCCATACGGGCAGAACTTTCAATCCAGTTTCAGAAATTAAATAGATGAAAATTTGAAATCAATATTATAACAGCTTGAATGGTTGTTTTTTTTTTTTTTTAAATCAGGTTTCAAACTCAAACATTTCTATCCATTTCTAAATCTTTTACTTTTAGTTACTGTACATCAATTATGTCTTTGTAATACTGCCCTCTTATCAAATGTTCAAATATATCATCATTCAAAGGAGACCAAAACAATTAAAAGTTTTTATCCCAAGTTTCCTCTTGTATCCTTATTGCAAGTTTTTGACAGTTATAAGAAGCATAACAATTGCTCACATACGAAACCTGGATCGACTGTGACATACGGCTTATCTCACACTTTATAATTTTCTTTAAGGCCAAGATCGGCAGTGAAAATCAATATTGAGGGTCAAAATTGTTGATTTTGCGTTCTAGCAATATTTTTATTCTTTGACCTCTTATTGATAGCATGGAATGCATTCTTGGGTCAAAAGTGATTTTGAGGACCTAAAATTGTCATTACTGCACAGTGAGGTAGGTGCATAACTGGTTATTTTTTATCAAAACGCCCTCATTTCATAGCCCAGACAAGCAACTTTGCATCAGCTAGAACCCTTCAAATTCAGTATTGATACAAAATCTGACCTCTTTCCTCTTAGCCAATGGTAATCTTTCACTCCAATGTAATTTTCCATGACCAAACACCCATTCATTTTCATAGGGTCGTGAGAAACTTACACATTCCGTTCTCCCTTCATAGTAGACCCCTACTATACTTCCATACATGGACTGATCATGCATGACCTGGCCGCACACTGGCCAGCGAGTGAAGGCTGTCTCTACTGGCTCTATGGGTGCAAACAATGCAGTTTAAAGGTTGTTTCTACTTGTAAGCTATACCATGCTGAATGTTATGCTGTTTAGTGTCTTCATGTTGTTAGTGTTAGAAAAACAAACTAAGAGGCAGGCTATCAGGAAGAACGCAGGAGCCAGAAGGCAGGGAGAACTGAAAGAACTGGAGGGAGGTTCTAGTTGTGTTCTTTGTGGATTCTGAAGGGAATAATCACCACAGACAGATATTATCATTGGAAAAGAGACTGACACGCACTATACTTTTAGAAAATTGCGATTTACTCAAAATGTGCTTTTATTGCGATAAAACCCATATTTTGTAAAATCTACCCTTGGGATTTAATTCATACTTACAGGAAATGTGCAGCAACGTAAAATAAAGATTTTGCCAGATGTACTTTCAAAATTCAAGGAAGTTTTTTTTTCCACAATTTTTTTCTTCTCAAAAATGTCAAAATTTGCATATACAATTGAGCACATTAAAGCCAAAATTTTAGGGACCGGACATATTATTTCGGTTTGAACATATTTTGGTTTATCCAAATTGGTATGGTGGAAGTTATCAGAAGAGAGGAACAAACTCTGTAAGGTCAAATTTCACTAACTAACCATGTGGGTCATCTGAAACTGCATGATGCTGTAACATCCCACACCGCATCAGACAGCGCGCATCACGATGCTTCGATGACATGTTGTCCACCTTGCCTCATCAACACACCGCATAATATAGATTCCACAGATGATGCGCACTTGATTCACTGATGCAATTCCCGTGTCCCCTACCCCTTCTCTGTCTTTTGACACCTGCTGGTGGCCTTAGGCCTGACAATGAGAGAACAGCACGTCAATATTAAGCATGTTTGATTAAGAATAGGTTGCAGGCTTCTGCTAAAATCAAGGTCATTGTTTTCGGTTAAACTGTGTTCCCACTAATGTTGCATTAACAAAGAGTATATGAGAAAAAAAAAAACGGGGATTAATTTTTCTTTTGGTTCAGCCATGTTTTCGGTTTAGCCCTTTTTGGTTTTTAGTGTGTTCCACTGTATTATATAGTGGAATTTTAAAAAAATAGCAATAAATACATTTTACAAAATATCCAAAAAACGATCAGATAAAATCTTTATATTGGATGAAAGAATGTCTCTGCAAAATTTGGTGATTTTATGACTGATAGTTGATGAGAAATTTGGGTTGAAAAGTAGGGAAAAAATCCAAAATGGCGATTGTTTTCATGCATTTCCATGGCAACCATGATTTTACACGACAAAACTATCCTAGTACCTAGGGTAAATGAAGGACACACTTCCAACACCTTTATAGTATTAAAATAGTGTTCAGCTCAAAACTGTGGATTTTGGCTTTTACTGCTGACCTTGGCCTTAAAGAATTGCACTATTATGTATTAATAAGTATTATATTCTGTTTGACCACTATTTATATGTAATATTTACCTGTTGATAATGATATCATTAGACATTCTGCCACATAGAAGAGTCAGGACATAAAGAATTGCACAGCCAAAAAATGTGTGAGAAACAAATATTTGCCTAGATTGATTAAGTTAGCATCTTTCAAAGCCTGAGACACATTTTAACCAACGAAGGCTCTTAAAGTTACAGTCAGATATTATTGCCAGATCACTGTTGATGAGTGAGCACAACTGTCAGAAATTTTGACTAGCCAGAGCTCTCTAAAATATTGATGAAGTTTCTGTCTCTGTGATCCCCTTTCTTCGCTATTTCATTCTACCAATTTATAATCTGTTGCAACGTATCTCTAGTAAGAAGGGAGGCAACACTACTAATAGCACCATTCAGCCTACCGCTAGCCAAAAAATAAAATAAGCCCACCTGTTGCATGTTTACAAGTAATACAAGTCTCACACGCAAATTATATGGGTTTGAAAACTTTACAGCGGCCATATGCATGGTCTTAACTGTTCAGGGACAGTAAGATCTTACTAAAGAAAACACTCAATTTCCGAACAATTTTCTCTGATACTTAAGAATGGCCATCAACAAGAAAATTCCAAACAAGCAATAAATAGTCAATATCTTTCAATTCAACAAACACACATCAATCTGGATAGCTGGCACTGGTGTTTAATTTCATTTTGACTTTGACTCTGCCTTGTCTTCTAAATGGCACAATGTAGGCCTACATCAGATCTCTGACTGATTATGTACTTTACCGAATCCCTCCCTTAACCTTCACCTCTTTTTAACACATAATATTTGAAAAATACTTGAAACTGGTCATCAGCAGATGGACTGTATTCATCAAGTACATGTCAATTACAAAGGGGTGTCAAGTCTGTCACACCCTACACACAGACCACCCTGCTAGCCATAACTGGCGCAACCTCATGGACCAATCCATTTTATAGAGGGGTGTATTGACATAGATGTAATAGTATCTCAATGTAAACTGTAAGCTATCACCCTTCTGGCCATATAGACTTAGATCACTCTTCTTAAATCACATGGGCTAGCGTTCGTCTTTCCATAGCTACAAACAAATACATGTATGCACAACTGGGTCTAATAATGGCACAGTATAGGGGGTATTACACGTTCAGTCGAACCGGGTTTCGACTGCAGTCAGCCTGCAGGCCGCCGTATGACTGAGGCCAGCTGTTACACACAACGATCAAACTGACGGCAACCCAGATCAGACAAACAATACAGGTTGAAATCCAGCCACGTGTGCCCAGAGCTATGATGGATGATAAAGCGATAGGTGACATCTTAGCATCTTATGTTATTTTGAAGAATAAGAGAAGGAGAAAACATTTATGGTCGAAAGATTGAGTGTGTGTGTGTTGTTTTTTTTTTAGGAATGTGTATCCACATACGAATCTTTTATATAATAATAATAATAATAAAGGGCATTTATATAGCGCCTCATCCCTGGAGGGCTCGAAGCGCTTTACAGCAGGACCAAAATGTTGAACAGAATATGCCTCAAAACAAACATGGGCAACAACATACACACAAATTCATACCATGGTATACAGATACGATTTGAGACATGCTCACATACATAATCACGTAATACAACTCAAACACATGATTGACCAACGGGAAAAGCCTGAAAACATTACTCAGACAGATGCTTGGTGAACATAATCTCTCCTATTTTAGGAGAGATTATGGCATTTCCTGAGGATTTCAGTAACTTTATGTGGATGGACCAAGAGACAAATGTACATCTGTTGTCCCTCGTCTCGTCCTTGATTGCTAGACAAAGTAACTCTTCGTTACCTTGCCATGGGCAGGAAATTCTCAGATCTCAGATTCTCAGAATGAGTTTCCCAATCAGCACTTTCACTGATAATCCAAGAAACCTGTGCTGCAATGGACGAGGTGCTGACCAAATATTATTTCAAGGGAAGCTCTTTCCTTCAGTTCAAACAACAAACAGCAAATGTAATACACAACTGACTAAAGTAAGCACCCAGTTGCGCACGAATATTAGACCAAAGAACAGACTGGTCAGAATCTTTATCTTGGTTTTAATAGCATTTGTTTATTTCAATTATTATTGTTTTTGCTTTTTTTTGGCGTAAATAATCTTTTGTGCTGCTGTTGATGTTATCCATCCACTTCATCCAATCTCTCTCTCTATCCTTTCTTCACCCTCTCTCTCTGTCTCTCTCTCTCTACTCTCTCTCTTTATCTCTCTCTCTCTCTCGTAAATACAGACGCATACTACTCTTTCCTTTGTTCCACCGATCTCTGAATGCAACGCAACAATCCAAATTATGATAGGCATGAATTTTATATTAGAAAATGTTCACGGTTTTGGTTCATGGGTTTCGTCAGTTCCAGCGCCAACAGTTTTGACTGCTCCTGTTTTGTTTTTTTTTTTGGAGGGAGGGGGAGTGTGTCAGTTCTTTTCTGATGGCACTCCTGAGATTGTTAATTTTCTTGGAACCCTGTTTGTTTACGGTTCAAACTGCTTACAAAATTCAAGAAGATTTTCATAATGCTCTGACTCTTGAAAATTATTGCTACAGTCTTCTGATTTAATATTCCACAAGCACTCCACAGAACGATCGATTTCAATGAACCGAAGAATTGGTGCTTTGCACCATGACGCCATGATATAAACTGACTTTCAATTTAATAAAGTAAATAGAATAGGTCTACAATAAACTGTTAAAGGACAACACAGCACAAAACTTTACTGCAAAATAATACGTATAAAAAATACCACAGGTGATCACTGTCTACACAATACAAAACGCACTATGCATCATGCAATCGAGAAGAAAAAAAAAGATAACTGTTTTATCTTTTAAATACAGCAACAAAACAAGTCACTCGCGAGTCATTCTACTAATTTTGACACGCTGACTCTGATTTTGAAATTATTTTTGCTCTAGGATGTCATTTTCGACAAGTTTGTGAAAAAAAGAGCTTTTATTTCCAGCTGGTAAAAGATCAAAGACATGTCACCCGCCAAGCACTTCCTCCTGTTCTCGTCAGGCAGACCGGACCCAAAAATATCAGGCAGTGCCTGATTTTCGGGGGGACTCCGGGTTGCTGTACGGCGGACTGACGATTTCCATATTACATGCTCCGGTCCGACTGACAGTCAACTGAAGTCCAAAACCGGTCCTGTTCGACTGAACGTATAATTATGAGAGGACAAGTGAGCAATCTCACATGTAAACAGACACATAGGCTGCTTTAGCTTTCATTCATGCACAGACCTGCCTACCCTCACAATAGCGGAGGAGGGATATCTGACTCAAAAAGGAGGGAAAATCAGGGAAAAGGAGGGAAATTTACCGATCCATAGTACTAAATTATTTATGCATCACATAACAAATCAATAAAACATCGGTATATGAACTTAATTCATGTTCCATTTGATACACGTAAATATTATTCATTTAGGTCTGCATTTCTTACATTCTTTTCAGACTCAATGCACAAATTTCTATTATTTTGTGTAGTCTTTTTTACATTCTGAAGGCAGTAACTTTGCAGCATTACTTGCCATCTGATTACCAAAAACGGGAGAAGATGGGCGGGAAGAGAGAACAGACGAGGTAAGACTACGGTGAGCTCGCCATCCAGCACCTCTTCCTTTCCTTTGAATTGATCCAATGTTTCAACCATTGGCCGACACTTTACATCTACATGTATACACAGAATCTTTTGATAGACGTGCAGCCTGATGACTAGCTGATGATCTAACTCAATGAGAGCCCAAAATATTCTGCTTCTATTCCGACTGCCTAGTCTCTCACACAGTTGGCAGCAATGAGTTCGGGCAGGGGGGCTAGCAGAGGAAAACTGACCGCAATAATGATGCTTAACAGTGAAGTGGCTAAAATCTACCAGTGATGGCTATCACAAAAAGGAATAGGTGTAATGGCCATGTCATAGACAGAAAATAGCGCGTGAGTGAGACAACCTCTGTTGTGACTGCTGGCAGGGATATTTCAATAGAATGATAGGCGGGTCAAATTTCACATCAAGATTGTTTCAGAATCGCCGAAATTCAGTCTTTTTTTGTTTAATTTTTATTTTCTAAATCTCTTCTTATGTAAAGATTGGTAGTAGGCCTACATGATGATGCAAGTCATGGGGCAGCCCGTTGCCTTCTGTCTGTGGCGCCGGTGACGTAAATATTCATAAGCTAAACAGGCATTCAGCATCAGACCAGACTTATGAGTGTAAATGATCCCTGGATGGATCTACATGTAGTCATAACTTTACATCACGATCAGCAGCACACCTACTGTAAGTGATAACATAAAACAAGAGATGGGTTGGGGGGGCTGGGGGAGATACCCCAGGTATTCGCCGGGTGATGACCGGATCATGAAAGACGGATGCACTTGAAGGACTGCTTAGCATGTGGGTGGGCGGGACGGATGGAGTATAAGACATAACACTACATGTCTGGACTAGGCTGCATTATGTACTGTTGTCCTACAGACACAGGCCTTGGCAATGGCAGCAGGCAGGACCACTGCCCGTAGCAACCCGCAGGAGAATGTAAGTTTCTGGACTAAGTGAAAATAATACTCCCGCGGCATTCAGAATGACAGCAAAGTGTACAGTTGAAAAAAATTCAGTATGATGTCTGAATGTGGGAGTTTATCTTCATGGCACAGGAAGGCGGGATGCTGGGTCGAAATGCGGGAGGATTCCGTGTACCATGGGCGCATAGGCAGGTCTGCATGTATATTTGTAGGTCACTTACAACCTCAAGAGCTTATCAATGCAAAATTTGTTAACTCTTGTTTGAACCTCTATTTGACAGGGTTTTTTTTCTGGATGAAAGAGAATGGACTCATTCTGAATCTCATAGTTTAGTCACGTGATCAGGGAATTCCGGTTTCAATGCGTGAGGTCAGCCTTACCCATTGCAGACCAACATAAAATGATCCAATGTGCCATAATTGTGAATTTCTCAGACCCCCCTGCACTACAGCTATGTTATAGATCCTACTTCTTGTACTACTGCCCATTATTGGAAACGCTCCTCTTTTGTTTGGAACAGTAAGGCAAAAAAATGTCCGGAAACCACGATTTCTTTGTTGCTTTCTCTAATGGGTCATTAAAAATGTCCGGAAATGACGTCATCAATATCTGTGTTGGTACTTCAGCGAGAGGGGATAATTTCCATTCTCTCTTGTTTTTGTCAACGAATAATACTTTCAGCCATGAAAAGGAAATGAGCAAATTCCCTGATCATGTGACCATTTCGAGATTCTGAACAAGTCCATTATGTAAGGCATTCTAAAGTCCTCGTTCTAATGATACTATCATTCAAAACATACAAGTGTTATACATTAAACTGAAGGAAATTGGATGGGCAAGTGAGGAAACCAATTCCAAAACAATGAAAAACAGCAACAAAATAAGTATATAAAAAAATATCAACTCACCCCACAATTGAACAATCTATTTATAATCTAGATCTAGTTTGATAAGTCCATTATGTGGATCACTGTCACTACTCAAACTGCTTTTGTCACACTATCTGAGAGTCTATTACTACTTCTTTTCTCCTCTTCAGTTTCTTAGAACAAATGGATGCTTTAGAATGCATTAGTAAATGCTGTTTTGGTTTCCCAACCATCATGCGTTCATGGCCTCACAGAAAAATATAGATTTTAAAAAATCCAGAACACAACGCAAAAGTGAAATGTCTAGCAATCCAACAATGAAAACCGGAAATTATCACTGCTCTACAATATGAAAAACTTGGATTGGAAATGATTTTTGTTTCAACTGTTTTCTGCACTGGTAAAATGTATTTCCGAATGGACAAATAAACTATTCGTATTCATTAAGAAAATAGGAAATTCGAAGTTGGAAAACAATAAATCTATTGTAAATATCACCCAAATACTCTTACCAAATAATATTTCCATTGAGTGTCAAAAGATCATTTCATGAGCTGCAACTATGCCTATCATAATAACAGTTTAACAGAGCTAGGGTAATAAATCTTTTAAGTTTCGGAGATATGGTGAGAAATATCACAGAGGACCCAGTCGGTATATATACCGCCGTCACAGGATTAAACAGAAAGTCACCTTGTGTATAAATATGGGCTGTGCATGTTATGGGTTAATGAAGCTCCCCAAATATTTTACAAATTCTAGATTATAAAAATTAAATGATGGGTCATAAAACCATTCTGACAGAGAATTCATATGATCTTGATACTGATTTTAAACATTTATTCCTCCCTATATAGGTAAGATGCACTTTATCCATATCAACATTGCTGGAACACAAGATATCAATAAAGCAATATATGTCAGGTCTCAAGTTTGGTACATTAGGTCCTGCGAGAGTGTGCCGACCTAGTTTGTCTTGTAGCACTGGGCTGATGTTTGCTAGTTTGGGCTTTCCCTCTTTTCTCCTTTGCCCGATGCTTGCAGGACTGCGTTTTTGATCTGTGTTTGCTCAATCTATTTCTATGGCCACATGTCTCAGGCAACGAATTCACTTGTTCAAACTGGCATATTCTGCAAAAAAGGAACGAAATGAACAAATAAATCCAACACAAGCACTTTGAAACACAAATCCATGACATTAAATAATTTTAATAGGACATCATAAAATTTAAAACTGCCTATGACAAAAATCATATCGCTGGTGGAGTGATGAAACCTCATAACCCACAAATTTTTCGAAAAACGGGTTTTTTGGCTTAATGATAATGCCTTCTCCCAGACCTTTTTCACAGTGTGTCAAAAGCAGGAAGCAAAATTAGTAAGGGAAATTATAAAAAAAATACTTAATAAAAAAAACCTCTTATGTTTGCCTATCTTGACATGATGAAACCTCATAACCTTCACCTGGTGCGCTGATCTGCTTTTACATGGTTTCATCACTTACAGTTTGAGAGAGCGGCATGCTTATTCGAGATTCTGGATAAGTTTCTCTTATATGAATTACTGAACTTGAAGTGCACATGATCAACATTGTTTGGTGTATTTTATATTCTAACTGAAAAAGGAACAAATTTTATTTATTTATTTATTCACTTATTCTTCTATCTATCTATTTGTTCATTCATTTATTTCTTTTTTCAGTCAGTTACATAGTCCAAATAATTATGTTTATAAGTGAAGAAATGAGTTATGCAAAGCTACAAGCTATGTATCCATTGAACACAGACATAGTTATCTTTATCTGAATTAAGGCCACAGTCGCACATTCAAAATGGCAAGTGACAATGACTATTTGATCATCAACGGAGGGGAGTCAATAGATGTTCCTTACTGAGTTTAGGTGACAAGACGCACATTCCAGACGACAATAACAATGACCATATTGGTCACCATAGGAGGTGGCCACGGCTGTTCCAAGCGGAGCACTTAGTTAATGGCCAGTCTGACCCAGGCCGAGAGGTCAGCTCTCAGGCTATGAGCCGGGCACGTTACCTGTGCTCACGTAGTGAGCGATTGAAGTCAAATTACGTATATATTGGGAATATTGTCATTTCTTCTAACAGTCCAGACAGAATCATAATATTTTAAAGGATTTAAAAAGGTGAAGTCATGGAGATTAAGCGCATATAGATTTAATTGGGAAGTTAGCATACATACTTCCGTAATTCAGAGGTAAAGTCATGAAATGATAATGAGTTTATAAACACATATATACAAAAAGTGTAACCGTGAAATTCAATTTTTTAAAAAAGAACAGACACATCATGTGTTGAATTTTCAACTCACTAAGATTTATGCATATTACACCAGATTTGCCAGAGTTATCGTTGATTTATGATGCCACTCGCTTTCTGTATAGAATTCAGCTAACAGAGCTTTAATCATATTTGATACATTGACTTTGTATCTGTATACTAATATTTACACAATTTATTGTCATATACAATGACAATATAACAACCTTTAAATACACATGCATGTTCATAATAATAGTTGTTATAATATTACTTACAATAACTGATGCTATAAGTCAATGTGTTCCTAAAAAAGCCTTTAGCTTTGTTTCGGCTTATTACTACTGCCTATTGTTCTCATTTCAATTTTGAAGATGGAGGCATGGATCTGTTCCCTACCTTGTTCCCGTAGTAAACCAAGTCCGAAACCCCAGTTTCTGATGAATGGAAAGCAATGGCACTCAACCATGTGGATTTTGGGTGTTGGGTTATGTGGAAATAGTTTTCCGTATGGTGTCACGCAGGTTTTCATTCGTGCAGATCTTCTTGTTCAATAATAAATCAGGTTTTTATCTCTTCTGTAAAATTTCCCTTTCTGGTGTTACGAGGTTTCATCACTCGACCAGCGATATGTGGAGTTTCATTATTTAAAATAATATATTAATTTCTAATACAATTTTTTGAAAGCATGATAAGAGACCTACAACTGAACAGAGAATACCAAATTAAGCTGTAACCACAGCACTATTTGCTACTGGACCATGCCGTGAGATATACTGTATGTACAAAAAAAACAGCAAAATCCAATACAATATTCTTCTATACAAGTGCATGAACAAACAAAATCTTTAAACTGTAATATTCAGTTCTAGAAATAAATGCTTAATACAGTGCAGCATTTACAACGACTAAAAAAAAAAATCAAGTAAAAACTATAATTGTCTTGCAAACAGGGCAAATGAGTCGGAAGTCGCACTGCGTGATAAAGATCTATGGTCGCTTTCAGTTGTTTTTAACTACTTTCCGATAAAGATACTAAATTTTTTGTTTTCGCAAAATGACAATTCAATCTTTTTTAACCTCAAAAAAAGAAACATTTTGGTATCATAGTTGGAAAATAATAAAAAACGGTAAAAAATGGCTGTGACTTGAAATCACCTGGCGCGACTTCCGACTCATTTGCCCTGGGTGCAAGACAATTCATCAATAATTCATGTTTGTACTCATAAATTCATTGAACAGATTAAGTTCAATTTGACTAATGAAAGAAAATTACGTGGAGAAAGTTTGCGTATCAATCACTGATTCAAGAAACAATTGCTGTAATATCTGTGTACACTAACAGTAACAACACCAGCAACTTGCACATATCTCTATTAAAATTTGCTTTATATACAAGGTCTCTCTCTCTCTCTCAGGCCCTTGACTGTGGTGGCAGTCGTAGGGGGAATCTGAGGGCTGCAGACACAGCGACCCTTCTCCATCGCTGCCTATCAGCAGCTGCCGGCAGCAGTGGGTGTGTTTGAGTCCAGTCCACTCTTTGATATTTTCATGCCAGTTCTTTTTCTGCCTTCCTCTTCTTCTCCCGCTCTGTATAGTGCCCTGAATTATTGTTTTCGACAGGCTGCAATGTCGTATGTTGTGCCGAATCATAGCAATTTGCGTCTCTTCACAATTGACAGGAGAGGTTCCTGAGGTTCAGAAAAGCCTTCAATTCTGCTCCATACATAGTCATTCGTTCTGTGTGTGGTCCAGGAGATCTGGAGGAGCTTCCTCTGACATTTGTTTCGAAAGCGTGAATCTTCTTTTCCAGTGCAGCCGTGAGTGTCCATGTCTCGCAACCATACAGCATGATTGAGACACCAGGGATTTGTACAGTTTGAGCTTTGTGGAGAGACGGATATTGCTCTTCCATATCCTGTTTAGTTTGGTCATGGTTGAAGTGGCTACGCCAATGCGGGCTTTTATTTCTGCTGTGCAGCTCCCATCTTTAATTAGGGTTGCTCCCAGCTCAGATATCTGAATTTCTCTACATCCTCCAGCAGTGATCCATTCACAGAAATATTGGCATGATCTGTGTTCTCACTGCTCACCATGATCTTAGACTTCTCTGTGCTGACTTCTATTCCATGGGCTCCCACTCTGTTTATAAGCCTATCTGTAAGTTCTTGGAGTTCTTCATTTGTGCCTCCCATCAGATCTATATCATCGGCAAAGCAGAGATTGCACACTTGTCTCATGATTTTCCAATGCTTCCTGCATTATCCTCTCTAGGAAGAGGTTGAACAGCATGGGAGAGAGGATACAGCTTTGCCTTACACTCACTGTTGTCCTGAAAAACCCTCGGAGCTGGTTGTTGAGTAGTACAGCACTGCTGGACTCCTTGTATAGGGCCTCTACAGCTTTCACGATATCTTCTTTGATTTCATGACCTCTCAGCACCTGCCATAGTCCATCGTGCCAGACCCAGGGTTGCCAACCCCACCATGGTCGAATCAGGGATTTCTCTTGAAAAAACCAGGGATTTTCGACCCAGAACAGGGATTTTACAATACTAAGAACAACCCGATGCTAAAACTTGTTTTGCAGTTTCCAATCAAAGAATTTATGCACAAGCAGTTATTTACACATATTTTCAAACTCACAGCATTTCTAAATAAGCAAAATCCAGGAAATATGTACAGAAAAATTCAGTCACTATTTACAGTTAATTCCTTGGTCTATTTGATAGTTTGATAAAAGTAAAGACCACAGAATAATTTGGTCTGAATCTGTCATGTATGATATCAATATAAAATATGATAGTGAATGTAGGACATGAAAACCAGAGTGGAATTTATGGTGAAATCTAGCACGATCAGGATCAATAATTATAGCAATCTAGGATACGGCATATCATTAACCATTATCTTTGTTCCTTCCACGTTTTGGAATTTATGGTGAAATCTAGCACGATCAGGATCAATAATTATAGCAATCTAGGATACGGCATATTAACCATTATCTTTGTTCCTTCCACGTTTCTGTACCCCCCCCACCCCCCCGGCCTATTGGAATACAATGTTTCTTCAAAATACATAGTTTTGATTTAATGCTAAGGTGAGTGGGGTTGGGTGGGAGACGACAAATCTTTGCTAGTTCTCCTCACTGTGTGACACTGAACTTGCTGCACATCGTAAGGTCTCATAGATGACCGTTCGGCTTTCGTCCTTTGAAGTCAGGAACCTACTAGCCCGGTAGACACTGGGCTGGTTACATAGACTAGACTGCATAAAATCCCCCCCCCCCCCTACTTTTTCACCATATGGAGTGAGAAAATCTAGAAAGGGGGCTGGGTTATACCAGAAACCCAGTCAATGCTCACATACTATATAGGTAGCTCTATATCTAGACTAGCGTCACTAGCCGCTCAAAATGGAGTAACCGGCCGTAACATTACATTTACACAAACGCCTATTGTTCTGGCATGGGAATCACGTCATGTGCATAATCTCGGCAAGAGTACTGCAAAACTCAGTTTGATTGTGATAACGAACATAATGGCCCGATCAAAAACGTAGATCTTGGCTACGTTCTGGATGTCACACTCGCAGCGCCAAAAAAGTTCGTAGTTCTGCTAATTTGGTGTTTTTGTTATTATTATGATTATTATTATTAATTAATTAATTTATGAGAAACCCGGGATTTTAAGCATTTTTCCAGGTGCCCGGGATTTCACTTGAAATCCGGGAAAATTCCGGTTTTTCTGGGAGGGTTGGCAACCCTGCAGACCCTGTCAAATGCCTTCTTGAAGTCAATAAAATTGTGGAACAAGTTGCGCTGATGTTGGAGGCGTTTTTCAATAAGTATTCTGCAATTGAATATTTGCTCAACAGTGCTTCTTCCCTTCCTGAACCCAGCTTGTTCTTCTGCCAGTATTTCTTCAGCCTTTGACTTCAGTCTGTTAAGGATAATTCTTAGCATGATCTTGCTTGTGTGACTGATGAGACTTATGGTTCTATAGTTTTGGCACTGCTTGAGGTTTCCCTTCTTTGGCAGAGGTATTACTAAGGATTGAGTCCATTTATACGGCCATCTCTTCTCGTCAAGTATTTTCTGGCAGACTGCTTGCACGACTTAGACGTACTCATCGCCACCATGTCGCAACATTTCTGCTGGAATATTATCTACCCCAGGTGATTTCCCCTCTTTCAAACTCTATTTTGCATGTCTGACCTCAGCTTCCAATATCGGTGGACATCTGTCATGTTCAGTTGGAAGTGTAGTGTTGTCCAATATGGAGCTGTCTGGGTGGAGCTGGTGATTGTATAAGCCTATGCAGTATTCTGTCTACCTTTTCAGGACCTCATTGCTGCCTCTATAACTGTTGTTCTTGCTTGGTTAGACTGGGTGAGTTTCTTTAGTGTACTGTAGGCCTGCTTGCTGCTTCCTCTTTCAAAGCCCTTCTCAATTTCCTTGCATTCTTCTTCTAGCCAATTTTCCTCTGCCTCCTTTATCTTCTTTTTCATTTTCCTGTTAGCGAAAATGTCACACCTTGCCAGATCACTTTCATTCCTTTCTCCCTTCAGTTCGTGTCTTTTGTTGCACAGGTCGAGGATTTCATCTGTGACCCATGGATTCTTTTTCTTCCTTTCCCTGCCGAGGAATTCTTCACTGGTGTTCATAAACACTTCATTGGTACTATTGATGAGTGTATCCATGTCCTCTAGTAGGTTCAGTACAGTGAACTTTGAGCCTACCTATACCTCAGCTGCCTTTGGGTCTTTCAGTTTCTCCAGGTTGAAGCAGATGCGAGGGCTTCTGGGGACTTTCTTTGCTTTGAGCTTGAGTTTGAAGGTTGCTAGATTGAGGTCGTGGTCGCTTCCTATGTCAGCGCCTGGGAAGGTTTTTGTCTGTGCCTTGTTCATGCTCAATTTAAAGCGCTGAGGTGCCAGAATGAAGTCTATCTGGTTGTGCACTAGTCCACTGGGTGAATGCCATGTCACAGTCCTAGAAAACTTATGTGGGTGGAGTGTGTTTGCTATTGTGAGGCGGTGGCTTTTGGCAAATTCTAGCAGTCTGATTCATTTATATCTCATTTATATCTCCCAAGCCAAATTTCCCCACTGTTCCAGCCCAGTCGTTATAAGTACTTATATATGGCCCAATTTTCGCATTCCAATCACCCTGCACAATGAGGATGTCTTTCTTTGGAATCTAGACCTATGTTGAGGACAGCGATGGGAAGCGTCAGACATGAGGCTACTGAAGTGTTGTGTGCTAGATATTCACGTGGTCAGTTGCCCTGCTAAGGACTTCTAATGGTTATTTACTCATATATGTACATACTATGACCCTCTCTAAATTAGAGGGGGGGTGGGGGGGGGAGTCTGAAATTGGGTTTTTGCTCAAAATATTTGAGTTTGGGTTTCCTTTTTCTTTTAAAAGTTCAGTCTCTGCTGAATATAAAAATGGTATTAAAAAGTTGATATGTCCATTCTAAGGTGTGGGGAGGGGGGTCAAGCAAAGGTTGACCTGCCCCTCTGTCATCCAGGCTCTTGCTCATTTGGGCCATGGGGCTCTTTATTCAGTGATAGATCATCAATATTTTGCTGGCTACGGACAAATTGAATACAGAAGACTTGATTATGATCTCCTTCACCAATATCGGGAGCCCCAGTGCCAGGGGTGGACACTCACTGACCATCTGAGGCCCGGACCACATCGAATATTAAGAAAAACATTCATCCGGGCCTCTGAAATCCCACGGCCTAATGAGGGTAAAATATGCCATGTTTCTGCTGTTTCAGAGTGTAATAGTGGATTATCTGTTACAGGAAGGGTAAAAAGCTCTTGATTTTGACCAAGGAAGACATGGTGCCATATATAGCCCTCTCTGGACCCTAAAATGACTCCATAGAGGTCTTTTGCTAGTAGGGGTAGGGAAGCACAAATGGAGGAAAAATGGGAGTAGGGGCACAGGAGAAGGCGAAAGAAGGCATAGAAGTCATGGAAAGAGGTCTAGTAGGTGAAACAAACATGTTTTGGGGTTAAAAGTCCAATCAAAAGCTCTTTACAGCTGATTTTTTTAGGCAAAAAAAAATTGTAAATGCGTTTTTCTCAAAATGTGTTTTTTTAGCACAAATATGCTATCTATTTTTTTATTTATGGAGCAATTGCCATGAAATTTGGCATGAATGCAGAACAAAACAATATC
This sequence comes from Peronia peronii, assembly GCA_039654565.1. NCBI lineage: Eukaryota > Metazoa > Mollusca > Gastropoda > Systellommatophora > Onchidiidae > Peronia > Peronia peronii. The sequence continues at coordinate 18,412 of JBCEWB010403306.1, forward strand.
TAAATTTTGTCATGAGGGATTTTTGATATCATTTTAAGTTTTTGAGAAATTTGAGATTTTGGGGTCAAATTTTTTAAAAATCTGTGATCTTTTCACATACCAAATTTAAAAAATTGTAGAAAAGAACTAAGCATTTTATCAAAAACCTGTCCTGACAAAATTTAGATATGGAATGGTAAAATATGTACACAAAATTACAAACACATCGGTTGGAAAAGATCAGAGCCTATCAAAGGTCAAGTTATGCAATTTCGGATAACAAAATCCAAGATGGCGGCCATTGCTATGGCAACCATGAGTGATTTCAAATTTTTTTCAATTGTTTTCCTGTAATGGTAATAGTTAAAACTATCTCCCCCAGCAGTTTCCACAATGATTCCCGGAACCCCCCCCTTAATATGTCATGGTATCGTCATTACTATAAGTCTTTGCTGAAACACGCAAAAGTAAAAGAATTGATCAAGGGAGACTATCCATCAAAAAGTCTCCTATAATTTGACAGTAGGCTAGCAATTTTTTTTCCTCCATTCATTGTATATCAGTTATAACAGGAATCACTTACAACAGGACTTTTCTGTGGTCCCACAATCCTGTTTTATCAGGTTTCCACTGTATGGCATTTTCTGTCTCATTCACAAACAAGTTCCAAATCTAAACAATTAAGCTAACCAGCAGTTTTTTTTTCAAAAAGCCACCTTCATGCATTGCTAATGTTACTACTGATGTCACTGTCTAACTCCCAGTCTATACTGTAACTATATTACCAAATATAGCAAAGAGTAGGAACATAATTGTGACATAGCCTGCGCCAAATCAGACTAAAATAGTTTTACAGCAGTAAAGAATGAATATAAGAATTTCTTTTTAGAGCAAATGTATGGAGTAAACTCTGGGCTGATCAGTAAGTCATGAAACTTACCTTAAATGTTCTTCTATTTCCCACTCCCACATCTCATAAACACAGCCTTTGTCTTGGTTAGGACATACTCTGACACCCAAACAACGCTGCAAATTGATATTGTCCTCTGGGATGTCAGGCCTAAGAGAAGAAAAAAGACAACAATTATAACTGGTAAATATTTGTGTAAAAAGACAGGTAAATACAAAAAGATAGAAACATACAAAATGGAAGATCTATCCACCCTTCCTGAGAGGTTCCAACATTCAATTCTGATTAACTTCTATTCATAGGAAACCTGAACCTTGGACCACAGAAAACTGAAAAATCTGCTGAAAATCACTTTGCTGTATGCTTGTTGTTATATCACATACTTGCTATATAAAACACTAAAAATGAAGGAGGAAAAAGAAAAAAAGAACAAAGTTTAAAATTTTAAAAATCACATACACCCAAATGAAGTATTAACAAAAATAATCACTTGCACCTTAAGCTTATACAGTCGAATCCACTCAAATCAAACTCTGATTATCCAAATTTCTGACAATTCTAATAAAAACAAAACAACAGATTTTTTTCCCCTTTGCGCCTATTAAATGCCTCTCACATAACTAGAAGCCATCACCACGAGTTTCCTTTTTAAATCAAACCGGTCAGCGCCACCACAAAGGTTAAAAACGGTTTTTGTCCTCTCCACGTGGTTTCCACCCAATGCGGAAAACAAAGGAGACGGAGACGCGGATGGGGCGCGAGAGATTAGACAATGAATTTACGTGTACTGAGTGTGGGCCACGTCACGCGCGGCTTAAGTAGGCCATATGTGGTCAGCGGGGGGTGCGAGGGGGCAGGGGGTGAACAGCATATGGGAGCCAGTGCTGCCAAGTGATCGATCGATAATCACAAGCATCCTGGCAGAGCCTACAGTATAGGTTTACACGCACATGTAGTACTACACATGTACATGTCACAGACTAACTGTGTGGTACATGTAGCAACACTATAATAGGGCGTTACGACTATCTGATGATCACCGTCTTGGTTCTAGTAGTACCGTGATGGGATAGACCAGATTCTACATCGTGATCGTTGTTTTCGCTTGCAGTTGACTTGCTTTATATAGACACCCTCACACACTATGTGATGGCTTTCTCAGTTAAAACTTTATTAATAGCCCTTTCCAGTAGAAGTGGGCACGAGACGAGCCGAGTACTCGTTTCTCGCGAGCAAAGCCTTGATCTTGGCTTCTCGGGAAGTGATCCACT
>JBCEWB010403416.1:0-20571 GCA_039654565.1 Peronia peronii
AGGAGTGGGGGAGCATACAAAGTAGTCTCTGTTTAAGTATACACATGCCTTCAAACATAACTGTATGCAGGTAAAAAAAAAAAGGATTGTTGGGAGCTGTTAACTTAAGCATGGATTAAGAGCAAAAGTCAATGTTATGCATGTATATGTTTATCAAAAATGTATAAATTATACTGGACCAGTCCTGCCCTCCATCAAAATAAAGCCAACAAAGCTGATTAAAATGTAAGTTGACAGCATGCAGGTTCTACATACGAACCATTCAACTGATCAAGATGTCAGCATATACTGCTGTACTGGAGATGACATACAAAAAATAAAATAAATCTAAGCTAAATTAAAAACTGACAAAAAAGAAAAATAAAAGAGAGGAAAAGGGTTAGAAAATTCTACACGCACTCCTCCTGTTTCACATTTTAACAATAATGAAATCTGACTACTATATTGAATCAAATAATCTATAATCTATATCATTTCTATGTCTTGAAACTGGTACCAAGAATGCCATCAAAGCATTCTTCAATAGTGTGTAATTTTAACAGCATGTCATGAAATGATTTTGGACCATGCTATCAATCTTTTGTTGACAAAAACTTTCACAAAAAGTACATTTTGATTTTAAATCTACTCAAGAGAAAAACTAAAAATATGGCAAACAATGTCATTCAACTGGACAATTTTGTTTTTTTTCCTTTTTACTGTGAGAATGTTGATTTCAAACCAAAGATTGTTCATGGCTATTCATTCAGAACTGACACTCTATATCAATAATTTCTATGTCCAAGATGTGAATAAATTGGGAAAAAGTATCTTTCATATATGGGATTCAATGTGCATTGACTCAGGTTTGTCCCTTATATTCATTGACCTTAATCTGCTAATAAATTTCAGTAGCCATAAATATGATAACATTGTGCAAAAGATTGTTTCAATTTTGAAAAAGAGCCAAAAGCATTTAAATAAAAAATATCCCCCCACCCTCACATACACATAAAATAGGAGGGGGGGGGGAGGTAGAGATAAGGAAAGAAACAAGAAAAAAAAAAGCAACATTTAGCATTGCAAAATGAATTTCTTCTAAAAACAACCTGACCAAAAATATGAATAACTATCATGTCATTGTCCGTTCATATCATTTTGTATCCATCATGAGGATGAAGAGATCGATCATCAGTACATGTGCCTGTTGTTCCTGTAATGGTTGTTTGGATAAGGATAAGATGCTCCATTATGAGCTCTTGGCGTGTCACCAATCCACTCGCCTGACGAGAAAAAGAAGAGAGACAACAATGGAAAATATGAATACATGACATATAACAACTAGCAATAATATGAGATATCCATATGCACAATGGTTACTGATAAATTTTGAACAAAGAAAAGACTCAATACCAGCTAAACCCAACTCAACTAAGGACAACAACATCAAAATTGCACTACTGCCACCATCTATTCAGTAGTAATTGAGGGGATAATTTTAAAATCCATATCACCTCTTCAAATAAGAAATCACAATAACATGCAGCTATCCACCTAAATAAACTATAAGAGCTGAATACTCCACAGGTGACAATCTGTTCTCATGAAGTAATACAAAAAGGTTTCTTGCATCTTCTCACTCTTTTTCTTTAAGCTTTTTACTTGAATATCTGTAAAACTAAAATATCTTGGTCCAAAATGGTATAAAAAACATATATGGAGAAGATTAGAATTCAAATGTCCATTTTCCTAGTATATTATGAAATGTGACAATCCTGATATTGAATTTTTATATATGTTGCCATTATTTATTTTTATCACTATTAAATTTTGTTTTACTAGCTCTTCAGTTGTTTCTCCATACACTTTTTGACTCATTTCTCTTTATGTGTATATAAGTGTTCTCCAATTTATGATACACGATAATGTTGGGAAACACCGCACAATGCCTGCATATCTATTTTTTTGCAGCTACTATAATTTCTCATTTAATTGGGACTAGCAAGATAGTAAATTACGGAAGAAGGAGGAAATTATTCGAGTTCATTGGTATGTTAGTAGCAATAAGATTCTTTTCTCTCTTTTTTTTTTTTTTAATCATTTTTGGTGAAGGAATCTGAAATCCTCCATTCTATCTTAAAAGTAATTTTTTTTTTTCCCACTTACAGAAATGTCCAAGCTTGGTAACCATATGAAAATCATAACAGTATCCTGCATTATGTCCAGTACGAATACAATAGCTTTTGTTTTCAACTATCAGAATGAAATAGATTCTGATGACAGGTTAAGAATTAGCCACACACGTTGAAATATTTAGAAACTTTTGTGTTTTTTAATTTGATCTCCAAAAAAACATCTACTGCAAGTGACATTTGATGATCTATATTGATCTTGGTATTTCTCCTAACCCTACTTGAATCTGATGTAAGTCCATAAATATCTGAACTAAATATCTCACATGAGAGAAAGACTATCTGCATTATATCTGTAGAAAAGTGATAAGACCAGTTATGTCAAGATAGAAATGATATGCTGATCTTCTCATATGCAACATGCAGGCATATTTCACACAAAATTCAACACTATCATAATAAATTTGTTATATGTGCCATTGTGCTACATAACACAACAAAGAAAAATAATGCAAACAATAAATATAAATGGAAAGAGCATTATTACAGCAGTCAATGTTATCAATATAACTAATATATAAAAAAAATTCTCTTAGACTGAGGAAACGTCATGCAGAGATTTCAGGAATCAATTTGGCGGACAGATGATTTGTTAATTTTGTCTGAGTAAAGTCAGGATTTATGTCTCTGTATGTATGAGTGCTTTTGTTTGTTTGTTTGTTTCTAATGTTGCAATACCCATCTCTCTTATACCATGATTTTTTAAAAGTTGATATGAGATCTGATCTACATTTCATTTATATGATAAAAGATAAAAATGAAATTTATTTTCATACAATGATCATAAATCAAAGTGGCAGTTGCAGGCTCATACAGTATTGTGCAAAATATCAATGTGCTGTTGCTAATTCCTTAAAATGTGCAAAATTTCAGCATGTCTAAGATTATGGAGCTAACTTACATAGCATAGTAGGCAGCCTTTAGCTCTTCATGTTAGTATACTCTGTATAAGAACAAAATATTTTTATTTGACAGTCAGTACAGTGTACTGTCATTTATGAAAAGATTAATAACCCGTCTCTACAGGAGCAAAGCTATATTTAAATCTTGAGAATGTGTGGAAAATACATAGCAATAGACAACAAGTGCACAATAAACTACAGAAAGCCCCCTCAATGCTAAGGATGCCTTGCAGTATTATTAGACTACGAAGCTGTGATAACTAAGAACCCAATGGTTTGATATGATAAGTCTTTATGCCATTTATGATTTAAAGAGGATTAACTTTTCTTTACCAAATCCAAATAAAATCACAAAACAATAAAATGAAAAATATAATTACAGAAACAATGTAAAATGAATATCTTGACACATTTGACTGAAAATCTCTAAGACTGTTATCTAATAGCAGAATCTTTTTCTTTGAATTCTTCTCAAACATTATGATTCAATTGTTTTTTTTTCATGCAGAAATTATACAGACCCTTGTTTAATTGTACTGTCATCTTAATGCATGGCTATCTTTCTAATTCACCAAAAAAATAAATAAATAAATAAATAAAAATAAGAAAAGGAGAACAAAGAAATGAATAATATTCAAGCTGAAAAACACAAGAGATGAAACCCATTATGTACAATGCAGGACTGTGCTACCAAGTGTATTACTTACAAAATGTGAGAAGAAATGTGCAGTACTAGCATGCTTGCTGTGTTAGTATGGATATGCGTAGGAGCTCTTGCTCCCACCTGCAGCCTTGTAACCATCACCATTCAAAGCTGGATAGGCTTTGGACAAATCGTGGTGCTGACCCTGAGGTGCATAGGCTGCAATACCTGGGTACATATGCTGTTCGTAGGGTGGGGGTGGGACACTGGCACCTATCTTGTTGTCATCGTTATAACCAGCATTTGACATGCCAGAGGGGGATCGTTGATACTGGTGGCCATTGCTGTGGCGAGGCTGGTCAATACTGGGGAAAGGCCCATCACGGGTCAGATGAATGTAGGGTCAGGGAGAGAGGTTACGTCAAGCAGCAGAGCATGGTAGGGGTAATATGACATTACAAATACTTAAGTGTGGTTAGTGCATGGATCAGAGGATTCTTGTTTTTCCCCTCATACCTGAGTAAAACAGCTCAACTGCAAAAAGCATGATAATTTGCCATTGATATTCTAACACCCTATCCCCTTGTCCCACCTGCCCTAACTCCACCATTAAAATTTCACCTGAAAACATTGAAATTCAGCTGGGTTGAATAAAATCTTAACAAAATTCAGACAAGGTATGAACATAATGAAATTCACCACTATGACAACTGATTGAGAGAAAGGTCTATTTACATGTATGCTGACAACCACTGCAGGTGAAGCTGTTACTTCAGCCTCAAAGATAAAAACTGCAAAAACATAATAATGTGGTGGAGACAATTCAGACCCAAAACTTTTCACTAAAATTAGCTATGGACTCAAATTTTAAAATGTGTGGTTCATTTTATGCTTTCTAATGATGAACAAACAGTTGCAAATACCAACTGAGACACATTCTGGTCTGACAACTGATTATCCTGCATGTGATATATACATCCTAATGTATATAAACAACATAACTTGGACTGAGGGAAACATCATACCAATATTAAACATGTTCCAATTTTGGAGATTTATGCACCTAGTCCAAGAAAGTGGGCAGAGCTAAACAGGCTGCAAAATTACCTCTATGATACAGTACAAAACTATAGAAGCTATATACTTCTAATCACTTCCAGTTCCACAGACAAACCTGGAAGAAAACAAGCAACTCTATGCCTGTGCTGATTTTAAAACTCTCAAATAATTATATTCCTCACCATTTCAATTAAATACACGATCAAGTCATACCACCAAGAACTTTAAAAATAATAAAATACAATTACACTGAACCAAAAGTCTGAGATCATGGCAGATTGATCTTTCAAAAACTACTTTTGTAATGAAACGCATACATAATCACCTAACTGAGCCAGGAACGTAAGACCATGGAAGAGTTAACTTCTTATTATTACTGTCAATCATAAGCTTTGAGAGATAGTTAAGACAGACTTGTACAAGTGAAGCATGAAGGAAGAATTACTTGGCTGCTCTATTACTGAATGAATCATTAAAGCCATGGATTTGTCACACATTACCACACAGAAGGAAGGAAAGAATATTTAAATGTGGGCATGAAGAAAAGCCTGTTGACCACAACTATACATAAAACCTGGGAAAGCTGACAAATATCCTCAGAGACAACATGACAAAGAGTCTGGAACAAACTACATAAAGTTTTCAACAATCTCAGTGATACAAACATAATTCTTGGCTCTGGTGCAGTTGTTATGGCAAAGAGCTGCATCTGAGCCAGTCTGCTAAACAGTTCAACATTTAGACCATGAAGATCACAATATCAAGATATGACAAAATAATAATGTGCAATAATTTGCAAATTAACAACGACCAAGAAGTATTAAGGCCATCATATGATGAAAGAAATAGCAGATGTACAAACCACAAAATCCAGGAGAGTAACAGAATAAAGAAAGAAACCCTTATTAAATTCTTCTGAAAGAAAAAAAAAATGTAATTTGTGGAATTAGAACTTTTTTGCTTGTTCTAAGTTTCACTCAAACTTGCTGCTATTCCTTCTCACCTGCCTAAGATCTGAGGTTAGGTAGAGACCAGGTGCTCATATTATGTATGTGCACACCAGCATGCATGCACACACAATAGAAAAAAATGACAAAAAGTTAGAATTTCAGTATCATGCCAATATCCAGATGCTGATTTCAAGCTGGTTCAAAATACCACACCTCACAACAGTGACAAGCCCCACTCTCAGGCTAAGACATTTACAGTGAGCTGCAACTTTATGACCACCACCACAACTGCTGTTTCCAGATATTGTCCCATATATATTTGGATCAGATATAACAAGTTACCCAAAATTATCATTAATGAGATCTATTATCTACTTGGTTTTTACATTTCTTCTACCCTAAACACCACAATACTTGTTCTTGCTGGCCTGAAATAACTGACAAAAACTTGTATTTCTCATGGATGATGACACAGTAATGTTACATATGTGTCCATGAGTGGAATGTAATGAACACATATTGGTCCAAACATCTGTTCCCTATTATCAAAGATACACTACTGATAAGGCCAGTCATTCTTCATTAAACCGATGCCCACTACCAAAAAAAGTGACACTCTTCATTTAGTAAGGAGAATGCAGTGCAGCTACATACACCCAGAAACTTTATCAGGATCAAAATTGGTCACTGCATCAATTACTTGTAATTTGTGGACAGGTGAAGGGCGTGTAGCTTAGTAATAAAACTATCAAAGCTCTCCTCTTGATTTAAATGCCACATCTGTTTTAAGGATGAGAGCAAAACTACATAAGGCAGGACTAAATCTATATTATTATTATTATTAATATATATATTTATTACTATTATAACATTTATATGAACACCTTTCTTTGAAGAGAAAAGAGCAACAAACTAATTATTACATCTAATTCTGTCATGGGAATGAGTGAGTCGATAAAAATTTACATGTATACATATATAAGAATGCATAGCCAAACTCAACCAAATTCACTGATACTGAGAAAAACGGTCTGTAAAAAATATTGTCCATGAGAGGGAGAAAGAAGAGAGAGAGCAAAGCATAAATTACAAATGGGTGAACTAAAATAAAAATCTGATGAATGACTAAATAAATTCTTAAAATTTATATGTCTCACTCGATTTTTATCATTTTTTCCCCATGTAACAAGCTGACTCACGCTCATGACCACTGATAGGACTGGAGTGCACATTAGCACAAATTTAATTATGGATAAGCATTTACATCTAAATCTAAATGGTTTAAATATGCAGAGATAAAATAAGCATATCAGAAAAGAAAAATATATGGGCTGAACAGTAATATCTTTTATTAGAAACCTTTCTTCAGACGTTAAAAGAACAGGCTGGGCCAAAGACATTTTTCATATTTTACATCAAAAACTAGTTTAGGCATAGGTTCTTGGGATATGCATATGTTTATTGATTTGATTTATTTATTTTATTGATTTAATTTTGTCCTTCAAACTAGAATGTTCTATCCTTTCTGGTTGCCAAAAATCTGTATAGTTCATTTATAGATAGTCAGCAATTTCTGGCACTCACTGTAAGGTTAACTTAGGAAGAATGTGATTCACAGATCTATGTTGTCATTTTCTAAAAACATTAGGAAGCTATTCCTTGAATTTCAGCGTTTCAATGTAACAAAGCACTTCTGACAATGTAACAAAGTACTTTTGACAATACCATTTTCAAGCTTCAGCTTATAATTTTTTGAACCACGTTTCTCACAAAAAATGGGAGGCACTACATTTGACAGCAGTCATATTTATATGGAGTGAACTATTTCATCATTCTGCTGTCTCTGAAGCAAAGCATAAGTTCAAATTCCAATTCTACGATAAGTTTTAGTGATATATTTGCACTGGCGGTATGAAAAAGTGCAAAACTCAGTCATGTATCAAGAATTCACAATGTGTCTATCAATGAGAATGAACTGCCTGTTTTGCTTCAGTTGGGACTGTTTTTGATCAGCCTATCACTTCCCTTTGCCAGACAAAATGGGTGTTAAACAAGCAGTGAAAAGAGAGAAAGAAATCACTTTTGCACACTCTTTGCTTGAAAGTTATGAATAGTTTCAAAAATTCTTAGCACAAGGAAAATGTTTTCTTATCGCAACAATTTTGGTAATTTTTTGCAATCTATCTTTCAAATGACAAGAAAAAAAGTGTTTTTTTTTCTTCTTTACACCACTTGTTCAACTTCCCTTGTGATTGACAAATGAAAGTAATAGGGCCGGTCAAAAACAATTCCTATTATCTACCAGTGCTTCAACCTATCACATGGAAATTGCTTTACACTGGTCAAATTACTTCTCTTTGCCAGATACAAGAGTTCTTGAAAAGCAAAGCAAAGCAGAGAGGGAGAAAAAAAATCACTTATTGAGTTTTTGCCTGGAATGCACACAATGAACAAATTCTGAAAACCCATGGTTAATGGATAATGTTTCCATCTCATAATGATTTTGGCAAAGTTGTCTGTATGACAAAGATTTCAAATAAAAGGTTTGAATGTGATTTTGTTTTTTCTCTTTTCTGTAGAGTGCCTGTTCGACAGCACTTGTGTCTTGCAAAGGGAGAAGACTGGAATGGTGAAAAACAATCCCCATTGCCTCCAATGGTCCCTGAGCCAGATATATCAAAATGACAGTTACCCTCGCTGTGTTGTAAAATAAAACTCAATCTAAGATAGACCTTTGTTTACATCACTTTTCGGGCAATTTCAGTTTATTACATATAAAAAAGTCCTTTGCTGTCACACAGGCACACACACACACATACACCACAAACAAAAATGCACACATGCACACACACACACACAGATGTACGCATGCATGCATGTGCACACACACAAATACACAAAAAGAAATAATACACACATTTGATTTCGCTTTTCTAATAATCCTGACAAACTAAAATTGTTGGGACTATGTCACTTTCTTTTTTTAATCTTTACACTATTCCAAAATTATGCCATTTCATAAAACATATGTTCATTTGCTCAGTTTCTTGCAGTTTTTCTCTTACTGACTTTAAAGGCCAAATTAATTATCGTTATGAAAACAAAAGACTTAAACAAAAATCTGGTCCTCAATTAGATCAAAAATGCATATTTTCAGAGTTTAAATATTTAAACATTATATCAGTTGAATTAAGTAATGAAAAAAAACAACATAGAAGTAAAAAAGAATTATTTTCACAATGTAATGTTAGAATAGTTTAGCTCCAGAAAAATAGTCAGTTATTAGTGTATTAGTCTTTGCCCTAACAAATTTGAAATTATTAGTCTTTATTTGCCCTTTTCAAGTCATACAAAATTATGGACTATCATATCATATTGGAATGTAAGACCACCTGAATTGTTTCTTGGACAACATGTTCTTTAAATTCAGTGATCAGAAAAACAAACTGACCATCAATGAAAACAGATTCTATATAATTACAATATAGGTTTTTCGGGTCACACAGAGGTTATTACTTGAGTTATCTGTTGCGAGTCATATCAAATATTATGCATATGTAACTCCATAATGAAGAGACCATAGCATCATTTATGTAAATTTTTCTGACACTCGGTTAAAATGGTGATTCTGAGAAAATTCAGTGCTGTCTATAAATAGGTATTAAAGTATATACAAGATTTTTGTAGAGATATTAACATGTTTTTTCTTTTCTTTTTTTTCAAACTTTCTATTGAAATTTAATTAACAAACTTTAAATTTAAAGTTCATGTTGCATGACATTGACTTCAATTCCTTGAATCCCCAGTTTCATATTATAAAAGCTAAGACAACAAATATTTGCCTAAAGACTGACCTCGTCAGTGGAATGGTATCAGGATTTGGGCCACCATACATCAAGTAGTTTCTGTAACAATAAAACATTATATTATAATTTGTATGCAAAAATAACAGAGAAATAAACAATGATTGTCTGCTTCCATGATTTATTTGTTTTAAATAGTTGAATAGCATCATTTTAACTGTCTTATTGTACAAGGAAACTGTGTGACTATAGCCAAACAAGGATTTTTTTTTCCTGTTGATAAGTTCAACACTTTTGCATTGTTGTTCCTGGTGTCTCTTTTTAGTTTGGACAGGATAAAAGAAAAACTGTTTAGTATTTGATGCAGAATTAATTCTGTGTCATCAAAAACTTGACATAAATACTGAACAATGCCATGTTTCACCTTTGGCTTGGAAACTAAATTTTTCAATTGTCAAACATCTTGATGAATGATCAGAATGGTGGAATAGCTGTAAAGCTCTGGGTAATGAGAAGATTTTCCAAATCAGTCATGTGAAGTAGATTTAATGTGTGAATGACAGGTGTTGGAGTTGATGTGATTTTCTGTAGTTGATCTGTCATCAATCAGCCATCTTGAAAGTCTTTATTGTTCTGCTAGATTTGATCTAAGACTGAAATTCTATTAGTTGGTCTTCTTTCCTATTTCACATGCTTTAAACAAACATCAAATTTCACGAATTTTCCAAAGTTTCTTTCACTATTACATAGGTGAAGGGGAATCATTCTCAGAGCAATGGTCTTTGTCTAAGAGCCTGGTCACCAGGAGACAAAAAAAACTGGCTCCTAGGCAGACTGAAAAGCTACACAACCCATTTGAATACTGTCCTGACTGATATGATTAGTTGATCATTACTGTCAGTTATAGTTTCATCTATGCAAATGAGAACAACTTTCTCCTTCGTGTCTGTGTTCCATAATTAGATTTAACAATTCCTGATCTTTCTTGGTGAATAATTTCTTAAATAATGTCCGCATTCATGTGGAGTGAGTTTCAATGACAGTATCATTGTTGAATCAAACACAATATTGCTACGAATATTGCTACGTTACCTGTGGATTATCACATGAGTGACTCAAGTATCTAGAATTAGTCAGACTGACAACAACTAACCACTCAGGAGGCTAAGCTTATTCCTTCTCATACACAGAGCCAATCAAGAGCAATGCCTGACATGTTGTCCAGAAAGAAATAGTTACAGGTCAGTCAATGGGTGGCCTGAATATACAGTGATATATCAACTATCACTTCCCCTCCTTATATCCCTGTTCCCTCCATCCTCTCCTTATTTTACTGCACACCTATCACTGTGCATTTCTCTCAAGTGTACAATCTGATGTGAAATTACGCCAGAAGTACTACGTTCTTGGTCTGGCACCAGACTCCCAGGCCGATTTTTTATTTGAAAATGGGTTCTTAGAGGAATAAATTATAGAGAAAAAATTCTCTTTTTGCAGAAGAGGTGGGTTCTTAGGCAGATGAGGCTCTTAGGCAGTGGGTTCTTAGGCAGAGACTACCAAATAAAGAATTCGTATTATTTGCAGATGATCACTCAAGATTTTTCTTTCCTCAATTTTCAGTTGAAAACTACTCATATATATCAGCATTCTCAATACTTCTTCACCTACTCTTCACATTTATTTTATGGATTGTTCACAAAATTTTTCACCACTGTTAATTCTTTCATACATTATAAATTTAAGTCACAGGTCTTCACTTACGGATCATCAAATTCTTTATCGTCCTCTAATTTCCTGCGGTACTGTGTGGCCAGAAGTACAGCAAAGATAAGACAAGGCACAAAGAAAAACAAGCACCATCCAAATCCAAACCACAATCCATTCTGTGGAAAATAATGTAAATATCACAATGATTGAATGGAATATTTAAAGCAAAACTTTGGCAATTAACTTATACAAATATATGCCTATAAGAAAATTACCATTGTCATGTCACCAGTTGTCATAATAATTGAAGAGCTAAAACATTTTACTGAATTGTGTGGAAGAAACAGACATTTAACACTTCTCACATATTTAAGGGAGGAGGGGTTGGGGTGGGCACCTGGATTGGCCAATTTGGGGTCAAAATGTTGATTTTCAGTTTTTTGTATTTTTAGAAAGAGTAATCATTTCTGTACCACTATATAGGCCCAAAATGTTCTTACAACTAAAAAATTATTTGTTACAATTTTTTGTATAAATGAGGGCTAGTCAAAGTTCAGCAAAATTCCCTATCAAACCAAGGAAAAAGATTATACTGTAAACTCTTTTAGTCTGCCCTGAATGATAACAGCAACTGCTGAATTCAACATAAATCTTGTGAGGATTTCTACTGTTTAAAAAAAATCATTGGACTGTAGTTGGGGAGCTTACTCATTCATATTTAGTGAAGTGACAGAAAGGAAATATCTCCACAAGAGTATATTAGCTTATCAAATAGAAAATATAGACGCAAAGGCCCCATTTGAGATTCTGGAGTAAGAACTAAAGGAGGCATTGAAGAGAGAGGGCTTCATATTTCATCATTACTTTGATGTTTTATGTGTCTTGAACACCTTTTGGTGTTTTACAGACAACAGATTTCGTTTTTTGCATTTTTCTTGAAATTTTGTTCTTTCTTTGTCTTATTTTTTCTATCTCCTCCAAAACTTACCAATGCATTTTCATTGTATTTCACCCACATACCTTTTTTGACATAATAAAAAATGTAACAGGGGCTTATATATGTATCTTTTTTACATTTTCAGAACAAAAAAAAATTGTAAATGAATAAAACTGCACATTAATTTGTGCATATTTTTTTTTATATACAGCATTTTCAAAAATTCATTGAAAAAAAAAAACTATCAATGAAACTTCAATTTGCTTCAGTCACTTTTTAGATATTGGATATTAAAAATTACACGCAACGTTTGGAATGATTTGGGATGGTAGTAACAGGGAAGATAAATTTTGAACAACAGGTCAAAATCCAAGATGGCCACTATTTCCTTGGTAACCAGACATGCTAACAAGTTTTGAAGGACATCACACAGACATGCTTATTACACATGCACACAGTAAAATGACCTAAGGTCAAGGGCAAAAAAAAAGTTTTCAGGTGATATACTTTCAAGCAGTAAATTAACTAAGATATGCATGTGTGTGCATTATCACAGATTCATTACATCTCTTTATTATAAATATTTCATTTATATCCATATTCTCAGGGGATAAAATGATCATGTGAAGTTTCTCTGACTCGGAAATCTTCACAGATGCTTATCATGCTCTATTTAGGCTAATGCAGATATTGGAGAAAACTGACCACTGGATTCACAAGCATAATGCAGACACTGTCAACCATATTGTAGAGAGCTGTACTCAAGTTTCGGCAACCAAACTTTTCCTCTTTCAACTGTGGATACAAAGTGCCAAATCACCGATGATTACTCTTGACTCTTGAATACATGACTAAATATTTCCTGGTATCAGCATCATACATCTTGCTTAAAGTGTTTTTTTTCTTCTCAAAGGGGAGAGAAATATCTTACTGTGATGACATGGGACAAACAGGACCTAGAATTTGACACATCTACATGATAGTAAAATTTGTTTTCAATTACAATACACCTTGATTTTGGTCACTAGAGAAATGAGTGATTTATTATCACAATATCAGCTAACATCATTCAAACAAATGACTTTCCCTTTCAATAGAAGCATCACTTCCCTTTAATTACTTGCAATACTTCGTTGTTCTATTTCAGTTGATCAAGATTGACACTGCTAATCTTGCAAAACTAAAAAATTATGCTTTTATTTTGGGTATAGTTTAATTCTTTCAACACTAGCTTCTCACTAATGCATATTCATCAGCATTATACAAAACCATATTTATTCAATGGATCTAATACCTAAAGCACTTACTGTTAACTGTATATTCCAATATACTAGATTCAAATTTCAATACCAACTTTAATAAACGATGTGGTAAATGTTATCCTTTGATTCTTAACCCTTCAGAGTGAAACAAATGCCAGTAGCTGTCCCTGATGAGTGCATAACGGGATCTACGGATCTGTTTCATGTATGATTTTCACAAAAATCTGACTACTCCGGATCAAATATGAGGTTTTTGTGAGAAATGAATGATTCAAAGAAAGATTATGGGGCAACAAGGACGAGATTTTCATGTTAGAATCTGAGACAGATTGAGAGATTACTGAATGCCACAAAGGACTGCTACCTTAAGACACTGATATTTCTCTTAGCTTTCTTGCTTGATTTGGATTGCATGTTTTAAAGTGTAATAAAGGGATTGGTGGTATTGTCTGGGATGGCACAGGGCCTGACTGTCTTGTTTTGAATTTAGTTCTGTGAGTCTAGTCAACTGATTATTGTTCATCCCCATGCATCCCATAATTTCAAGATTATGCACTCACAACCTATGTGGCAATAAAGCCTTTCATCTATAACTTCAGCAAATATATGATTTTGCTCTATTGTGACATTTGGTTTATACTATATAAGTCATTACAGGTACATTAATTTCAGAAAGGTCAACAGATTTTATCTCAGCACCTGGATACCTATAATGATTTTATTTCAGCACTCAAGTGGTTAAAGTATTTTCAACTCTCTTACCGCAGTCTTTACAGAGTTAAGGCTCTCATTTGCATATGTCAGGACTCCACTAGTTAAATTTGACAGTGCCTGTGAAAAAAAAATAATAAATACAAATAAATACATTCTCTTAGAAAGGGAATATAACCATACACAAGGGCTGTCCGGAAAGTAATAGGACAATTAACATAAAGTAAACATTTCTGTTTGGATCTAACTGAAATCACACAAGAGATACTGTTTCTCTTTGGCTACTTTTCAAAGTGGTCTCCTTCGAGATCAACACACCTTTGCCAGAACTGAGCCAGAGAACCGATACCTTCCCTGAAGAAATTTGCATAAAGCGATGACAACCGATCTTGCATTTCTTCAGTGAGGCTGCCATTCACAGTCAAACTTTTCCCTCCAAGGTGGCATTTCAGGGACCCAGAACAGGTGATCATCTGATGGAGCCATGTCAGGATTATGGGATGTATGTAATAAAATCTCCTATCCATAGCAAAGACACAGCCTCTTGTCAATTTGGTATTGTGGGGCATTGCATTGTCATGCTGAAGAATGATACCGTGCTCAGAAGTCCCAGTCTCTTATGGGGCACAGTTTCTCTCAGTCAGTCAAGTGTTTCACAATAACGAGCAGCATTAATGCATTATTCATGAGGCAAAAAGTCTCATAGAAGGACATCTTTAGGTTAACATCCCAGAATATGATAGCCATAAATTTCTTTCGTCAAATGCCGCACTGTAAACTTTTTTTTGTGGGTGGAGATGACGGATGCTTCCAGGTCATGGAATCCCATTTTACTTCTCGCACTGAATGATGCACCTATGTCTCACCATCAGTTATCAAATGTTCAAGAAATCTTTCACAATTTCCTTGGAAGTCCCCACCAGCTCCCATGTCAGCTAAAGGATTCTCGACATCACCACCACTACTTCGTCTGCAAAGCAGCGATAATACAATCCACATAGATAATTTCATGAACAATGCCCTTTGAAATTTCCAAAACTGAAGCAATGTCTCGAACTTGTAATTGCCTATCTTCTCAAATGAGCTCATCAACACGAGTAATGTTTTGTGTGTATCTTAGATTGTGGGCGCCCAAAGTGAGATTCGTCTTCCAGGCTGTACGGCCTGCCTTGAACAAAGTACACCAATGATATACCTGACTTTTGCTCATTGCATTCTTACCATATACGGTATCAATTTCATTGTGGATTTTGGTGGGATTTTTTCCTTTTGCATGCAAAAATCGCACGACCCCCCTCACCTCTATCTTTGACCATTTTGTAGTGAGGGCTGCCATGTTTAATTTAATATAATGATAAAATGACAAGAAAGTGCTTAAAATTTCCTGTTACACACCGTTTACAGATTTTAAAGATATTGATTAGTCTGAAGTTATGGCTATTTTCTTATTACTTTCCAGACAGCCCTCAGAGATAAACTAAAAACAACATTTTTTAAAAATTTAATGAAAAAAGGAGGGCTGAAGGGGGAACAAATTTCATTGAGAAATATGATACAATAAAGGAGGCTGATGGCAAAATTGCAAATTCCAAGATTTGTATGCTCTTTAAAACTTTCTGACTTCAACTGCCTAAAAATGATACCTGTTTCTTTTGTCTCCATTTTTAGGACACGGTAAATGCAACAACGATAACAAAAAGACTTATCAAAAGTTTTAAACACATGACAATTAACAGATCCCATTAAACATCATTCAGTTTTCCTCCCTATGTGAGGAAGCAAACTTGACCTTAATAAGACATGATTTACCTGTTGCACCAGATGGTTTCTGTTTGCATTGAATGCCTGCTGGGATTTATTCATGTTGTCAATTAAACTTTCTATGGATTTCTGAAACGTAAAATTATTTGAATTATCCAATTTGTCACAAAAGTGATGAAAACTGTGTTCACAAACAGTCTCATAATGATGATAAGCTAGACATATACATGCTTGAGCTTAATGTTGTCAGGTTTTATTTCTACTGTAACTTCATTCTCCAAGGGATGACTGTTGATAGTGATGCCTGAATACATACATGATTGTTATTCCCTTCCTACTGCTGCAATCTAGTGAGGAAAAAGTTATTCAACACTTGAAGCATTAAATAGTCAGACATTTTAAACACATAAGGGATGATATCATTGAATCTCCACACTCCTGCAAGGTCTTCACATTCAATACTACTCCTCAACATGTACTACCAGAATAATGATTACATGATTACATATCTAACTCAGCCATCTCAGTAGTTGAATGTTGTACACAAGCCATACTCATTGTAATGATGAGTGATATTTTATACAATTAGGAATAATTATCAAAGAATTCATACCAACTTTCCTTTCTAATAAAGTAAATGTCTGAATATAGATGAGTTTAGAAATACATGTGCCATGTGGTTGGCATTTTCAGTTTTATGACTTTGACATTTGTCTTGCGCCCAGGGCCAATGAGTCGGAGGTCATGCCGAGTGATCGCAAGTTATGGCCGTTTTCAACTATTTTCCAACTCAGATACCAACATTTCTTTTCCAGATTAGAAAAGGTTGAATTTTTGTTTTGTGGAAGACAAAAAAACAATTTTGGTATCTCAGTCAGAAAATAGTCAAAAATGGCTATAACTCGAAATTGCCTGGCGTGACTTCTGACTTATTTGCTCTGGGCGCAAGACATTTATTCACACTATATGACACTGAACTTTCTGGGCTCTGAACCTAAAGTTTGGCTGATTTGTCAATATATGGCTAGGAAGTTTCAAAAGTAAAAATTTCAAAATGACAGACTTAAATAAAACGTAACTTTGACAATGTACAACAAAACCTTCTATAGATGAATCTGTCATCTGTTGGCATCATTGGCTGTGGTCTTGGTGGCTACAGTCAATGACACAGATAGGGCTGTGTATATTCTTTTACCTTCTACAAAGTTCTAATTGTGGTTTGAATATCAAATTCCCCTTTACAGCATTTTTATTTTAAACAAAAAAAAAAAAACAAAAATGCATCATCTTGCTTATTTTACTCTCATTCCTTTACTGCTCCTACTCCTAGATCTATTTTTATCTTTCTTCAATGATTGCCTTTATTTTACCAGTAAAGAAGTCATGGCTTCTTCAGCTGCAGATGCAGTAATCACAAGTGGCAATCCATAAAACTTCTCAAAAATTGTTGGCAATAATGCTTTTTTGTTTAAACCAATTAATTAAAATGAATAAACACATTTTTTGTTAATGAAATTTTTAGCAAAATATGTCTTTGTCAAAAGAGAGGAAATATCTATAAAAAAAAAAAAAAAAAACAGTACAAATGGTCAGGATATTTTCAAGGCTATAGTGTTCTGAGGTTAGTGCAGTTTTTCAAAATTATTCTGTGAATCAGTATTTTGAAATCTAACGTCTAAGTTTATGTAGCTGGTTTGGAAAAGAGAGGGAACAACTCAAAGGAAACACTTATGTGCTATTGCAGTAGAAGGCTTATTCAAAAGATGAAAAAAGCAAACAAAGCTAATGATTCTCTACCGTTATTGTGCTCTGTTCCTGCAGATTGGTCAGCGTATCGTTCAGCTGTTCCTGAAGTAAAAGGCAGAGTTGTTTACCAACAATTGTAATTACAAAAAACCAAAACTAAAAAATTTATTGCATTTCAGCCATGAACTCAATAACTCAAAAAAGAGCCAATGTTAAACCAAATCTCATTTCTTGATGAACATAAATTTCTAGGAGACATTAATTGTTTTTATAAAATTATAGGAGGACTGAAACACACTTTTGTGTGAAATTGATGGTCCAGTGTCTTTTTCTCATAGAAAGACATTACAAATACATGGTGCTACTGCCGACTGTGACACATTCATATTTCGAACATTATTGTAATGGAACACATCTACCTTTATATTTTAGACAGTCAATATGAAAAGACAGCAAGATATAAAGTGATTTAATTGACTTGCGTAAGTAAGAATACAGCATATAAAATGAAGACAAGCTGTCACAAAATGTTCAGAATTTCACAGATCTAAAGCAGGCCATACGTTCATATTTCGTGTTTACTATGTTCAAACTCTAGATCTGCGCCATTCTTATGATGGAGTTGAAAACTAGGTCAACTTAATTGTTACAAAAGCCTGATATTTTTCACTCAATTCTGCCAGGCCAAAGCTGAACACGATTAAGTTGTTGGCTTCCTTTCTTTGAAGGCGGTGAGTAAATACAGTCAAGTTATTTCAAAACCCATTGCTCAAATAAACAAAACAATTGCAATTTGGAATCAGTGTGTTGAAATTAAGGTGGGTATCACAAGCATGTCTCAGTTTGATTCCTTTCTAACAGATAGCAATTAAATTTATCACTCAGCTTATTAACATGCCTCCTAATGTGCAGATTTAAGGGGACTTTCTGAAATAAGGCTTTTGCTCAAACATTGCGATTTTGGGGTTTTGTTTTCACTTAAAAGTTCTGTCTTTTTTTTAAATATAAAAATAGTATTCAATTGTGGATATGACCTAATGTATTTGACCCATGGTCATTCAACAGATGTCCTGGCCTGTTGTCAACCAGGATTTGGTTCCCTCTGACTGCTACATGAAATACTAGATCATCACTATTTGATTATATTTAGTGTACGTATGAGCGGCCCACTCTGTTAATAAGTTTTGGAGAAAAATAGCTTTCTGTTATGAAAAAAAGGTAAAATTTGACATTTCACTGCATTATATTATAAAACTTTTCTACAAAATGTTCTTTAGGACATGCAGTAACTTTCTTGATAATATGCCAAAACCACATAACAAAGTTTCTTTAAATTCCATTGATATTTGGTGGAGGAGCTAGATTTTAAGGATAGCTTTTCCAGGGAAGCCAAAATTCAAGATGGTGCCATTGCTACGACCACCTTTCGAGAAAGTTATTTTTTTCTTTCAGTGTTTTTTTCTCACTTATTTGAACATGCCGAATTCGATGGAAAGAGGGGGGGGGCGGCGGAGAACTGGGGGTGATTTTTTTTACTATTAAAGATAGACTATTTTAACCTTTTCCATCAAATTCAGCATGTTCAAATTAGAGGAAAACAGTGAAAAAAAACTGACTTTTTCATGCAGCTGCCATGGCAATGCCGCAATCTTGGATTTTGGCATCCCTAAATTGACTGACTTGAAAATCTATCTCCTCCGCTGAATTTCAACGGAACTTGATAAAACTGGGTGAACATATTGTTTAACTAATATCTAAAAAGTCTGGTATTTTCAGCCCTTTCCATGCAAAGAAAATTTTCTAGATATTTTTGAAAATGCCATGCAATGAAAATTCAAATTTCGCCGTTTTTTCACACTAAAAACACATTTTTCTCTAAAACTTACCAACCGAATGGAATGACCATATGTACATTTTTTGGTCTTGTTGTGAAAATGACGGATACCAAATTTGGTTAGAATCGGTTTCAAAACAAAAAAGTACAGGGTGTCCATAAAGTCTCTTTACAATTTTAAAAATTTATTACAAAGGCAGTTGACAGGATCTGTTAATTAGATTTATTCTAATGTAATCAGTGGTTGTCAAAGTTTTTATTTTACCTCATTAATACATCTCTATATGGGCACGATTAATTACACAAAACACGTCAAGACTACTCGATTTCTTTCCATGTTCGCTGTAGCATAACCTCATCAACCATTGCAACAGACCTGCCTATCCTCACAACAAAAGAGGAGGGATATCTGACTCAAAAAAGAGGGAAAATCAGGGAAAAGGAGGGAAATTTACCGGCCCGTAGTTCCTACCTAGAATTACTATCTGTTACATAACAAACCAATAGAACATCCGTATGTGAACTTAAGGTTTCATTTGATATCAATATTACACAATAAATTAGATCTGCATTTCGTACATTCTTTGCAGATTCATAACATAGTGAACAGTTTTACTTTAATTCAAGTATAGATCTAGTGGATTTTGCACTATTCACAAAAGTTTAGAAAATTTATTGCACAAATTTCTATTTTTTTGTGCCTTTCTCTTATATTTCTGAAGAAGAAGACGCGCTACCACTTTACTGTAGGGTGGGAAGGGGAGTACGTGGCAGGTTCACGGTCAGCCCGCCACCCAACATCCCCGCTTTCGCTTTGATCCAATGCTCCGACCTCTGACCGGCATTTCACATCCATCTGCTTCTGCGTGTAACAATTGGTAATATTGAATAACGGATTCTTGATGGTTCTGATTGCCCATGGGAAAGTAGAGGACAATGCCGGTGGGCTCACACAGTTGGTGGGATTGAGTGCAAGTGGGGGATAGCAGTAAATGGAGTGAGGAAAACTGACTGGACTACAAATGATGCATGGCAGTGAAGCGGTTAAATTCTGGCAGTGATATTGATAGCTATCACAAAAAGAA
>JBCEWB010403526.1:0-20571 GCA_039654565.1 Peronia peronii
CGCCCCCTTTTTCCGCCATCTTGAAAACCTCGGAATAACGACACCCCTGGATAACAACATAATTTTCCGGTCCTGGGCGATGTCATTATCCAGAAGTTTGACTGTATCATACAAAAATAGACCTCATTAAAAACCAACTCCACTATAAACAAAACAATATGAAAATATGACATTTAAAGAGTCCATGGACACATGAACAAATACACACTAAGTTAATACAAACAAAGTCATAAAGTTTGACCACTCAATTTGCATTAATGTTATGGCTATAAATATGCAAACATATCCATTTCTCTTCATAGAATTGTCAACTCACTTTCCTATTACTAACTTAA
The DNA here is from genome assembly GCA_039654565.1 of Peronia peronii. Classification (NCBI taxonomy): domain Eukaryota; kingdom Metazoa; phylum Mollusca; class Gastropoda; order Systellommatophora; family Onchidiidae; genus Peronia; species Peronia peronii. The sequence goes on from JBCEWB010403526.1 coordinate 336, forward strand.
TCACAAATCCAAAGTCAATAAAGGAGTTCTATTTGCACATAAATCACAATCGCCATGGACTCTTCTTCACCTTTTAAAAAATGTTCATAGTCCCAGTTTCAACAGCACCATTATAGTAAAGGTATACTTGACTACTTCTGACATGTCCCATTTATGCTATGCATTAAGTAAATAACATTTTTACTAGTTTCATATTTATGTATTAACATGGCAAATTCTGGCTCAGTCACTGAAATTAGTGACACCTTTGCCTATAACAAGTTTGACTGAAAATGTTCTGACCTGATAAGGAGGTGTTTGGATTTGTACTATTTTTTATTTTGCAACTCTGAATGTCAACATGTTATAATATAAATAATTTGTAAAATGATGGCACTTATTTATTGATACAAGAGTTTTCTCTGATCTTTGCGTTTTAACAGCAGCTCAGATACAGACATATGTGCATGATTCTCAGAAAACTATTGAGCATTTCAATGCTCGTTTTGAATGGCGCTGCTTAAGAATATTATAATTACCTTCACTATAATTCATAACAAAGGCAATGAAATCTATGAGTGGAATGTATCATCCTACAGATATCTGTCACTGAATAAATACAGTGCACACCTGATATATCGACATGTAAGGGTCCAGACATTTTGCGTCGATAGAGAAAGTCGATATAAGAGAAACCTCTTTAAGATGGTATTCTTGCATTACTACAATAACAGAAGTAGTAATAGTGCTGTATTTTGACGTAAGGGGAAGCAACCATGCCCTGATCGAAATATTGATAGTTATTTCCCTTGGTAAAAAAAAAAAACAATCGATAAAATCAGCACCCGTCTTTTTCTTTTTTAAACTTTTTGTTATGATTGTTTAGCCCTTAAAAGGACCATTGGTAGATCTTGCGAGAATGCAGACAGCAAGGATTACCTCCGATGCAAGTGATTCCTAACGTTCGTATGAAATACGAGACCAGTCCACTGCATAAGTCAGACTAGATCAAGATGGACTTGGATGGATGCGTAAACGCGCTACCTGTATAACAACACATACGCACACACATGACGACCCCTCTCTCCCCGTGGTCCAAACTAGACACAAGCCTCTTTGTTTCCCTTTCAGTGGAGCCACCGATTGTGCCCACCACTCCTCTCCTTACTGGTTCCTGACCACCCAGCATGTGATACACAAAGAGCACGCAGCTCGCCTCTTGTTACTAAAGGGCACGCAGTTCGCCTCCGACTTCTAGTTGGAGTGAGCGGGGAGGGACAAGGCGATGTCTTGTGCACAAAAATAAAGCCTGCTCCACTTAACAAGTTTGATCGACATGTTGATATAAGAGAAGTCAAAAGGAGAGGATGTCGATATAGAGGAATCTATTTACTAACAAATAAAGAGGAAAAAATCCGTACTTAGTAAATCATGTCGATAAAAGAGAAATGTCTTGATAAGCAATGTCGATATAAGTGGTGTGCACTGTAACTCATATTTCTTGTCACAACTTCCAGTTTTGTCTACGAACAGTTCCATGGCCCTATCAATCTCTATTTTTAAAAGTCTTCACTAAATGCTGTATTGTTTTTCACATACAAGTCATACTGTAGAGTGAAATGAATATATAATCACATCATTCAGAGCTGGCAACCAAAAACCACCTTACCTGATTATCATAATTTAAGACTGAAAAATATTTCAGTCTTGATTAATTAATAATATTGACCATCCAGTAGATGTAAATATAAAAATTTGAATAGCAGGTAATTTGATATCAAAATATGTATTACAGTCTCAAATACAAGATAACATTCTAAATATCTGGATGCATATTTGTAAGATAAAAAGCAATTTGCATACTAGATTTGGAATCAGTGACCAATGTTAGTCTTTTTTTTTTTCTAAAGCTGAATCAATTCGGCTGAATCAATTTTACCTGTTTTGTAAAAGATGTGGCAAAAAAAGAAAAAAAAATCTAACCCATTCATTATTTTGTATGAAAAAAAAAGAACAAATTGATCAAAGCCAAGTGAGTGATTTTCAGCTCACAATCTAGTTGTAACACAACACTGTAAGACAGGACACACAAGTGGTCAGCTGATAGAGATCTTAGGTCTGTGTAATGACTGAAATAGAGTGATTTCTTGATCTGACCTCAACTCAGCATTTTCATTGTAATATTTAGCAAAACACCCATGACATTACAACGATACTTTTTGGAAATTGTTTTTTTTTACTGCTATATGATAATCTGAATCTGCTGAACAATGACACTCTACAACTCACAGCACTAAATCTGCACACCAAAGCTCTGGTTCCAAGGGAAATCTCTATGTTCATAGCACGCCAAGGCACCAATATATCAGTTGGAAGTTATGAGTCTACGATTTTGTTAGAACCTCTTGGTCTAGAAACTCCTCAACTAAGGCATTGAACTCGTCTGGGTATCGAAGGTGAAGATTGTGCTTTCCTTCTGGCCACACAACAGTTCTGTAAGATGATGGAAAAACAATGACAAGAAATAACTGATCAATACAAATACCTTTCTTGCTTTTATCCCCTAAATCAAAGTTTTCGAACACTGTCAAAGTTGCCAAAACTTAAGGTGGAAGAGGGAACCAAATATCCTGAAACCAATTTTGGCTTCAAAATATCACGTATTTAAATTACGTGCTTTTCATGCTACATTTTCTATAACAACTGACAACTTTTGTGACATTTTTTCCCCACCAAATTTGACATTTTGTATGCACATAAATGTCACTAAAACATCTCTGTGATGGCAAAATTGCCTAAAACTGTGAGGTCTATACAGCCAGACAATGAGGTTTCATTTTGAAAAGTGGTGGACAAAACTAAAGTTACCCAAAATACAAATGTTCTGGTCATAACAATGCACTGGTCATGTTTTTATTACTGATATGACCAATTTATTTTCTATAAGTTGTCATAAAAACCTCAAGTGCTATTTTTTCGAAATGTACATTCTGAATATCATTGTTGCATTTTCTTACCAGCTAGTCTGAAATTTTGTATGATTTTTTTTTTGGTTATTGTGAAATAAAAACACATGAGCTTTACTTTACATTTTCCTATCTTTCAGAAAATTTCTGTTTTAATTTATTTAAAAAAAAAAAAGAGAGAGAAAGTGAACGTACACAGGCAATATTCAATCTTCAAAATTGCTCACTAGTTAGGCTGAATGAGACAATGGATTAGATCTATGTATTAAACTTCCAACAAATTAAGAACTGGCACTGAAAATCCATCTTTTTGAAAAATCTATTTGTAAGGGGTTTCCTCAGCAATATAATACAGTGGAATTCTGATATTAAGAAATTGAAAGTACCAGTCTTTTTATTTCTTAATATCCAACAGCGACGCTGAAACAATGGGGGCGATCCATACTCATCATACTCATCATTACTACTAATTATTTCCCTGATAAGCATCCTCTTACAAAGCCTGCACGTGCGTTTTGCACAGAAAAATGTCTAACAATAACAATTTTTTTTTTTTCAACAATAAAATATTGAAACTGGTATGCTACTGAATGATACGTTTTACTCTGCGCTGAAAGCTAGAGTAATGTGCTGCAGTGGGAAGGGTAAGCAGTAAATGCGGTTTAACTGATGGCCACTCCAAGACCATTGTGTTAGATCTATGATATTGCAGAACATTCCTTAATACGGTAAAGATTACTCTTCATCTCCCCCACCTGGCACAGCACACTCTGCCCAAACTGCTTTACTTTCACCTGCGTGGACAAAGAAACACGGTCCCTACCCCAGGTTGTTTCACATGGGCCTGGCCTATTGCATAAGTATCACGCAAACGTTGACTCGCCTTTAACCATTAATGTGTAATCAGAGCCGGTGGGCATTGCTAGGAGTGGATGAACAAACAAAAAGCTGGTTGTGCGCTCAGTTTAACCATCTTTGGCATGCCGCCAAGTGGTTTTCCTCGTCACTTCTGAGAAAATTTTTTCTTTATAAGCGAGATCGGAAGGACTGGCACTTCGCAAATTCTGACATTTTACTACAAGAAAGAATAAAGAAATAAAATGGGACTGCATACTGTTTTCTTTATTACCGAAATTTCGCAATATCCGATTTTGTAATATCAGAGTTCCACTGTACTTCAAGTTCACTTTTTTTTTTTTCTTTCTTTTCAACTATTTTTTTTAAAAACAAATTTGGACGTCGCATTTGAATGTTAAAGGCATAATTGGTCTGCTGTCATTTGTGACATAACTTTGAGAATCCCAGTTGGAGCCCACGATAAATTTTACTTACTTGCAGTTGGCAATGTGCTTCTGTAAGAAAGTTGGATGTTCCTGAGGCACCAAAGGATCTTTCAGTCCATTGATCAGCAGTACAGGACATTTAATGTTGGGCAAGCTGCCAACACAGAGGTCACCTGGACAAAATATTTATTTTGTAAAGTGGATTTAAGAATTACACTTCACAATCCCTAAATTGTTCACTGCAATATAGTTAAAAAAAAAAAAAAAAAATAACAAGTGTGCCCAAAGCTAAATGGATTTCTTAAATCTTGTTACAATATCAATAATTTGTAAAATGACAACACTGGAAAAAGCAAAATGTCTCAGAAGAGAAAACAAAAATTACACTTGTTTTCTCATTACTGCAATATCAGGTTACAAAGGTTTTTTTGTTCCATTGCCTTGATAGCATGCGGGAATCAAGCCCCACTTATTTTTGCTTCTTAGGACTATAAATACCTGTGATCTGAGAAAAATGCCATTTTCAAAGCCAAAAAATGCCCCAAAAAATACCACCAAAAAATGCCCAAAAATGCTGCAAAAAAATCCTGAAAGAGCCCCAAAATGCCAAAAAAGTGCAATTCACAAATTACAACAGATTTTTATTACGTTTTCAGATAATTGTCTGCACAGCTCATTAGCAAGCATTCATTAACATAGATCTAATGACAGGTAATAGGACAAGTAATTAATCTGAACAATTTTTTAAAAAAGCGCCACTGCTAACATGGATAATCTTCAGATTCTCGCTCCATAATTATAACACAAAGATGACAAATACAAGATAAATGGACAGGATGAAAAACCGATATCACTGCATTTATCAAAGGCCACGATCAATGATATAGCTGAACATCTTTTACTGTACCTCAGCCTGCCAAACCCCCACATGTATGTAAAAGTTAAACAATTTAACTTTTAAGTCTTCGGCGGCTTAGTAAAGTCTATTCAGCCAGCCACATGAGTTTGCAAGAAATGGTGTACTACATAATGATTAAAAACAGAAAAAGGAAGTATTGGTTATCAAACATAGGCTCAGAAAATTATATTTGATGTTCACATTACATTGATTCAAATTATGTCCTGCGGGATCATCAAGTGAGCATTTCAAATTGGCCATATATTATGCAGTATCGTTATGTGCAACAAGCACAGATTTTCTTTTATGATTTAATACCAAATTGCAAGGAGTGCAAAAATAATCTGCCTCCCGGGACATGCATCCACTCCTTATGCTCAGCAGATTGCTGGTGTGGCATGACGTTCAGTCCATTTTTAGAAATTTGTTTCGGTGTGCTGATGAATTGGTACATTTCAATTAGATCCAGGCTCAAAATATCTTTCAACTGCTGACCACTTCTATCACTAAATTTAGAACTAACAACTAGATCTAGATTCTATACCTTAGTCCTACCAACAAGATATAAAGCTATGCACCAGAGAAAGAGCAAATCATGCTGTGGTCATAGTAAACCCCTTTGTTGCAACCAGTTTTGCATTCCGTGATACAACACTGATTTTGGCTTGATTGGGTAGCCACTGCATCAGCGCAGTAGGCTTTTTCAGGGTCATATCTTCATGTTATACTGGCTATGCAAGACAGGCCTAGACTTGAATTTCTTTGCTGGAAACCCTGCCCTCTTCAGTGCTTTCCCCTTACCCCTTCTTCTATAGTCCTTCTCCTTAGCAGGTCTAGATTCAGGTCTAAATTATGTACATTATATGTTGAGGACTTGAGGCCAGGCTGATCATCGTCACTACTCAATCTCGATGTCTCCAAGGCCAGTTCTGGCCAACTCATACATTCTGACCCAGAATCATCATATTCGTCACCTTCAGTCTCCTCACCCGGCAAAATACGCACATGTATTTTTATTTTATTTTTTTTTAAAAAGGGGGGATACAGAACGGCGTTTCTCAGACATTCTAGTGTGATTTTTTGTAGATCTAAGCCTCTGCTAGATAATGTTTACTTTCAGACTTAAACTGTAGGCTATGTAGAGGTCGACTGTAGTCGCAGCACTAAAGAACCCACTAGAGGGCTCAGGGAACCATGGTATTGATGATTTCCATCCGTACTAGGTATGTCATAGCAGTATCCTTTCTTCGAAGACGTGTATGATATGGTATACTTACCGTTTAAACGATATAGGGGATGAAGTGATTAATAACTAACCTGAGGCTAGAACATGTATTCGTTTATGGCCTTCCCATTTGTCTCGGCTTAGCCTAGGAATACATGTACGTAAAAGAAGAAGTAAGCAAAGTGCGTTTGATCTTTAACTATGGGATGTCAATACGGTATCGACACGAAACTTGTTCATTTTCTTTTCGTGCCCGGTAAGATAAGTCTGCCAAATTTAAAAAATCTCAAAATCGACAAAGAATTTCTATTCACTTCCATTATGAAAATACACAAAAATGCCGAAAAATGTGAAAAAATGCTCCAAAATGGCAAAAAAATACCAAAATGGTGAAAAGTGCAGTAATCATGCGGCAAGTAGGAAAAAATGCAGCCACATGATGTGTGGTGCGCCCGCATTTTTCTCGGATCACAGATATACTCTAGAGTGTCAAACAACCAATCTATTCATAGATTCATCAGCACACTCTGCATATAAATTACTTTTCAAGTAACTTCAGGGATGTCAAACAATTTTTTTTTTTAATTTTGCGTCCCTCCCTCCCAGTAATTTATCAGGCTGGGCGAGTACTGCTCAGTTACATAAGACATTAAAAAACAACAATAATTTTTTTAAAAATCTAGATCTTTTATGTCAAAAGAAGTCTGCAAGTTTTCATAGGAACCTAAGAGTGAGTGTCCTAAGCAGTGCTGTCATCATAATCATTGAGCATAACTACTTTTTACATCTAGATCGCAAACAGCTGCCCCTTTACATTAGTCTTTCTAAGACCATGGGCATATTAAGTATTTATCGATACTTTGATGTACTGATTTTCCATCAACATTTCAGATGCAATCACTCGACTGCATGTTGTCAGGTGTGGGAAACTAAGCGCTAGATCTAGTATAAACTTCGAATCTCGATCTTCAAACATCAGCCGAACATTAAATTGGGCATTGCAAAATTCTATCATACTTTTCGTGGCACTGTGATCATGTGGGGCTTGTATGGCATTAAATTATTACAAAATCGCAATCAGCAAGTGGGCTCAGCAAAAAGTCAGCAGTTGATCAGCCAAAAGTAGATAAAGTCGGTGATGACCAGAAAGTCAGATTTCCGACTAAAGTTGGAAGTTTGACATCTCTGTAACATATAATTTATAAACAAAGGTAAGTGTCTCATGCTGCCATAAGGCATCAATTATCTTTTCTTGAACATGAACAAATATCAATGAAAAAAAAAATTGGGACCCTAGCAGTCTGATCTGACATTGTAGGGTTAAGTAAGTCTACTTTGCCTCTGATAAAAATGTACACAATGCACAAGCTAGAATGAGTTCTCCACCTACCATGTCGTTGATGGTAGTAATTGGTGATGGCTTGGATCCACAATTTCCACTGTTTCCGCAAATATTCTTCTCCATACATGTCTAGAAATGGTTGCCTCATTTTTGGGCTCCAACTGTCGATATCCTGCACATCTGATTTAGAAAGAAGTCATAACAAAGAACAATTCAACATATCACTTTGTTAACTCCTCAAAGCCAGAATTTTTTCCCTGGTCTAGTTGGAATTTTCTTTCCATGGGTAAAAAACCCAAAAAAAACAGTGTGTCAGTAACAAACATGCTTAAAGGTCAAAACAATGATCATCGTCTTGTTTTGATAATAGGCCTATGGCTGAAACAATGTTGCTAGATTTGTTTCAGATTTGAATTAGTTTTTGTTTCAATCTTAGAAATTCATATGTTCAAATGTGAATCAATATTGACAACCATAGGCCTAATACCGCAACAACATTGGAGCACTGTTATGGCCTAAAAGCATTAAAAACATGACATTAATTGCCTCGCAGCCAGTCAAAATAAGACGTATGTTGATTTTTTACCATATGGGGTTTTTGGTATTATGTGAAAGCTTATTTCATACCCTTTCATGTGGTGAAAAATTTTTTGAGTTAGCTTTATTCTAGCCAGAGATATTGCAGTTTAAAGAGACAAGCAGAGACCCTCAGCAATGACTGAAATTCTGAGAAATCGAGTTTTAATGAACAGTCGAACACATAAATCTACATACCTACCCCACAAAAACCCGATTCTAATGAAGAAATATTTATAAATCGAGGATAAGACCGACACTATCTTGTTCAGAAATGAATGCACTTCCAATTTCTGCAATAAAAAAAAATTCAGTGTCTGGTCCCCCTCATCACATTAAAAGCCGGATTTCTCGGTTCTAGCCCAGAGATTTAGTCTCATTTTGACTGGGCGCCAGACAATTATTTTTCTGTGATAATTACAGTCGAGTCCGCTTAAATCGAATTTGCTGGACCAGCCTAATGGGTTCGATTAAAGAGAGTTCGTCTTCCCGTTTTTAACAGGGGTTAGGGGGAGGGGGGAGCAATTCTCGAGTGACTAATGAGGCACTATTTTTTTTCCCAAGATTATTTCCCTTTATAAAAAAAATCTCGCTATGGCTCCCGAACTTTCCGTTTATCTTAAATTCAAGCCCTCTCATATGATTGGAGTTAAAGGAAGCTATCACATAGTCTGTGGTGATAGAAGTGAGTCAACTGCAAACGAAAAAAAAAAAAACAACTAACTAGCACAATGTAGAATCGGGCCTATCCCGTCCCGGTACGAGAACCAACATCATAACACCGGCGCAGAGCTCTATTATAGCCTAACCTACACACTTCATAATACATGTAGATCTAACTCGTGTACTAGATCTAGTACATTTACGCGTATACCTATACTATAGGTTCTGCTAGGATGCTTGATTATCGATCGTTGGCAGCACTGACCCCAATACACTGTTTATCCCCCTATGAACACATGGCCTTCTTACGCTGCGCGCGAGGCACAATACACTGTCTAACCCCTCGCGCCCCATCCACGGCGCTGTCTCCTTTGTTTTCAAACCGCCGGCATCCGCGTTGGTGGAAATCAATACAATAGCCGATTTTTACCTTTGTGGCGGCGCTGACCAGTTCGATTTAAAGGAAACACAGGGCGATGGCTTCAATTTATGCAAGAGGCATTTAATAGGCGCAAAGAGAATAAAAAATCTATTGCTTCGCTTTTATTCGATTTATCAGAAATTCGTATTATCAGAGTTCGGTTTGAGTGGACTGGACTGTACTTCAGATAGGTTCACAGAGTGTATTGTCTTGTGTATGCAGGTTACTTTTTGGATCAGCTGAATACATTTGCAACTTAATAACTAAATAATATATATGTGTAGAATGCAAACCAAGTAATTGATTTCAGGTGTACTTTTTCACACTTTCTAATTGATTTCAGGTGTACTTTTTCACACTTTCTAATAACTCTTTGACAGTTAGTAACCGCAGGCTTTATTAATGTATACTTAACTAATTTTTGTCATAGATTGTTGATTACCAAAAGATGCATAATCTACAGACATGAGCTGACTTTACTTTTCATTTCACAGATTGATATAAATTTTAAACATCAGTTATCTACAAACTGATGGGTGAACAAAATCCTCCTTAAAAGATGGCTCAATACAGATTCTACTTTGTAAAGAAGAAGATGAAAATAAAATGATCTTTGAAACTTTGCATCAACTCAGATTCCATGGCAAATGGTACATTAAAAAAAAAAAAAAAAAAAATTAATCCCAGTTGTAACCTCTAGTGACTGAGTATAGAATCTCTTACATGTACTGCACAAAATGATTGAATGTCAGAAGTTAATAAATCCACTAGCAGACAAAATGAACTCTAAAAAAAAAAAAGGGGGGGGGGGGCCTGCAATCTCCTTGAAAAGGTTTAAGGTCTGGCCTCAATGTGCATTCCCATTAAATCACTCGCGACAAATCTGCCGACATTTGGCTGGCTGATCGCTTATTTTCTCTGTCCCTAACCCGCCGAGAGCTGGCGGAACTGTCGCTGGTGACAGTATAGCCATTTGTCTTATTTCGTGCAAAGTTTCATGGAGATCTGGGTTATACTTTTTGAGTTATGGCTGATACGGAGAAGTCACTCTGAGTGACCCAAGCAGTACATTGAGAAACGAAAACGAAAGCACAGTGCTGTGCGATGGTTTCTGAAAAAAACGAAGGCCCAGATTTGTTGACTGAAAAAAACGAAACAAAACAAAAAGCAACTAGAAATTTTTGATTTTTTAAAACACATTTTTATTTCATACCAATCATGAGTCTGAAAATTTTCCGAAAAGTCAAAATATGGGTAATCTTTATTAAATCATAAAAAAAAAAGTTATCAACATACAGTATTTCTGTTTGTTGTATTGCATTGTGCTTTGTTTTCAGTTTATTGTGTCAAAAGAACGAGGCAATTGAACAATTCTGAGGTGCTTGGTGATTTTTTAAAAACACCCTGAAAACACCAGTCTCCAGTGTATGTAAAATTTCCGAAGGTCCAGCCTCCAGTGAGTTAAAAGATGAACTGTGCATGGCGGCTTGCTCTCTCCCATTACCGAACCACTGCAATCTGGCCTTGCAGACAAATAGGCATGAACAGGACAGCAAAATCCTAATTTCACATTTTAAAGTTGTTGGCATCAATTATAGTTTGTCATCATGTAGCCCAATGTGGCTGTATCAACTGAGAATTTAGCTTCAAACCTACAACTGCTGGTTCCTAATAAATGAATTTAGAGGTCTAAATGACTTTTTGAAATCCTACTATGACATGCTCTATCCAGCGGCAATATAAAACGTAGTGACAACTGTTTTATCCAGTATGCAACGGCTGACAAGGGGTCACTGGTTTTGAAGGAGAGGAGACAATGGGAGCATGTGTGTACCTTGGCATTTATAGGGTTTAACATTCAACACACTCACACTCATGACATACAGTAACTAGTATAAAAATGACATACCCTTGTACATTTTCAGATCTTCCTCAGTCACATAAGCATTGGCCCCCCAGACAACAAGTCGCTGGACATGGCCTGGGTGACTTGCTGTTAACATCATACCAGTGATGCCACCGTCACTCCAACCCAGCACAGAATATCGATGAATGCCCAGAGCCTATAATATAATGTACGAGACAATAATGATTAACCCCTTCACTGCTCTGTTGACGAACTAAGTACGTCATAATATGACTGGGATCAGATGAGCTATTGACCTGCAGTGTAATCACCGTAAAACACGGGTTTATGGTGACGTATGCTGTATGTCAGTAGCATATCTGACCCCAGTCATATTATGACATATGTTGTATGTCAACAGAGCCGTGAAGGGGTTTCAATCTCGACAGAAATGAAAGTGTGTTATAGTCCACAGGTAATTCTGCCCATTTTGTGAAATTTTTTTAGTGCTTGGGGAGGAAATATATGTAGCAGTGAAGGGGTTAAAACAACGTAATTCTACGTAGCTGTTCTTAATATCACAAACAAGCTTCCATTAAGATTTAAGGGAAATTATCTAGCCCATAATTCCAGATTTCTCCATGAACTCTTTTTCATTTTCCATGTGGCCAATCTTCCACATGGTAGCTGAAATCAAATTGTAACAATGACACTAAATAGCAGATCTTTTCAAGGATTTTGACTATTGAAATTTAAAGCTTTTATAAATTGCGCCTATTCATCTCATTCTGAATGCTGCTTTTGATTGCTCAAAACACAATGAAAAACATACAGTGGTCTCTGTCTAAGAATCTGGGCACCAGGAAACAAAAAAAAGCAGGCCTTTAGGGAGAAGAGTTCTTAGGCAGATTGAAATGTTACACAACCCATCTGACCACTGTCTTAACTGCTATAATAAGTTGATCATTACAGTTAGTTCCAGATTTGTCTCTCTGTGAATAAGAACAGTTTTTTCCATTATGTGGGTGTGTTCTAATCAGATCTGTTTCTGACCTTTCTTGCTTTATAATTTTATAACAACAATGCCAAGCTTCTTTCAAAGGTCGAGTGTGTTTCCACACGACGGTATCATTGTTGAATGAAACCATGACATGGCTAGTTAGCCAATAAATAATCGACAAGTGACTCAAGCGTTTAAAATTTACCAGACTAACTGAAGATGAAAATATCTGACCAGTCAAGAGACAAAACTTATTCTTCCTTACACACAGAACCAATTATGGGCTTGTCCACATGTGACCCAATTACAGTCATACATCCCCCATCACTCCTTCCTTATGACCATTTCCTTCACCACCTACCCATTATTTCTGCATGCCTGTCACTGTGCATAAGTGCTTGCATGTCCTGGTCTACCAATGGGCTCCTAGGCAGATTTCCTATTGGGCAGGTAAACTACAGTGAACAAATTCTTTTTCGCAACAGAGGTGGGCGCTTCAGCTGAACACTGAGTCATTGCTAAGATCTCTCTAGCAGAACAAAATGTCTCTATGAAATACCTTTTAAACTACACGATTTAATTTAAGTTCAAACCTTATATTAATAATGTAAATGCTCAGTCTAGCCTCAATATAATAAAGCAACACTACTAGTATGATGATTGTTTCACCTTCATGAATGCTGCGGCATCGTCGGCATCTCTCTGCAGGTACAGCAGTGGCCAGTCACGGTCTGGGGGCCGACTTCTACCATAACCTCTCGGTTCAAATCCAATAATGTTGTATTTCTCTGCATTCAACCCATTGAGTTGTGGGGCAAAGTCTGTGTGGCTACTGCCTGTAGAGACAAACACACTGACAGATTGCTAAATTATCAATATTAATCCACATTCAAATGACTTAACGCTTAACTCACCATTGACTTATTGACGAAAGTTTTTATTCTCTAGCTGTTCATTTTATGGTAATGTACCAGACTGATTATTTATTTACTCAAGCCCTTTATCATTTCTTCTGAGGAATGATTGCACTTGTAATTCTTAAAACTGCACCATGATTTTTCCTTTTTCTTCCATCTCACAGATAGACTGCATTACCAACTACAGTGTTCCCAGGCTCTATGTGTTTCTAAAATCATTTATCAAGTGTATGTTAATTAAGCTAATTTTATCAAATGTGCCAATTGCAAAAGGACCTCGAAATTCGAGTGGCTAATTTCAAAGTATTAAATATATTAACCAAGGTCATCAGACTGCAGAAGTGCCTATCACTTCAGCACCTGCAATATAATTTAAGATTCATTTCATGGTCTCAAAGAAAGATGGCTTGAGACAACATCATCATCATATGGGTGATTTTCTATGTTTCTGCTAAGCATTGTAATAGAATTCAGCAAAATCTGGGAAAATTCCATCAACCCACGAAAGTTTGTCACACAGCCTGGTGTGACCCGGTTACAGTGGATAGGAAATTTGATAAAAACTCTTCTCTACGAATGACAGACTCATAACCAATTGAACCTAGATACTCTCCAAATGATAATTATAATAACAGTAGTGAATAGTGTTAATAATTATGTAGGAAAGAGACTGACATACTTCAGGGCTAAAATAAGAATCTTCGGCTCTGGCAGGAAATGAGGCAAAATCTTGTAAACAATAGCGCTTCCCCTTCATTGTGACTGTGTTGATGTACTTGATTGTTGGTAAGTTATCAGTATTTTATGAAATTATTGTATTCCATTGTGACCATGGACTTCAAGATCAAATCTTATTTAACAGGTACAAGATTATTTATGAGCAAGACATAAATGGTTTTAAGAAACAGGACCTTCTTGATTTGTGTCGAAGTGCTGAGAGTCTGGGCATTGAGTTGGACTCAGATAGTATTTTGGAGTGTAAGACTGACACCCTAAAGGCAAAAGTGATAGTACCAGTTTAATAGCATAAACTAGCCTATTCCTACCCACCTTGATGAGTCAAATGACTTAAGCCAAATTTTAATGTTAAAAGCATTTGATATCTTATTCTTACCTTGCCTAGTCAAAAGACCGTGAATCCGTATGTTTGCCTCACTTCCGGGCCGGAAACTTACTTTCTGCAGGAAACCCCGCTGAGTTTGTCCTGAAATCTTGCTGAACTCTTATTTCCTCATCAGTTTAAACCTGATCTATTGCCACTAGATTTGGTACAATCATGCGAGTACAAAAAAGTACACATATGTTTTCTTGAACAGTTTGGGTTGCAATAAATTAAATTCTTTACCCGTGCAAATTTAACTCTTTCAATCCATGACTTTTGTCATTGCATTATGTCACATAATGGCTGCACAGTTAGTGAAGCTTGTGAAGACTGTCTATTGTATGTTTTTTATCTCCTGGTGATGTCAAAAACTGTAAATGATGATATCAATAGTATCTAAATGCAGAACTCATGAATAATGTAAAACCAACACCACTTTCATGAACTGGATGCAAAGAACACCATCAATAACAAGTGTGAAGAGAATCTGTGAATGGAGGAATGCACACCAATAAAAGTCTGAATATTTGACATAGCACCAATCTGTCGAGACCCTTTTTGTAGCATCTATCTCTTCTTTGTTCACCTTTCTTTAGCATCAGAAAACAATTTTTGTAGTTCTGATATCATGTAGAACACAAAAATATTATCTGATTATAGATAGTCTTACCAAGAACCCCTGGAAGTAGAAGGACAGTATGAGCTCCTTGTCCAGCCTGCTCATAATGGAAGTCAACTCCATGGACATTCAGTTTTCCCGAAGTAATGATGCTGATTAAATAGAAAAATGAAATTGGGTCATTTAGCATACAATAGCTATTTCACAACAGATATAGAAAAAATGCTTAATGGACAAATATCCAACTTCATTACTTCCTCCTCTGAATCACATCTTTTCTGCAATACATTGCACTAAAGACAGCTTGATTTCCCAGCAGGATAGAAAATTTGGTCAAGCCAACTGCATGTCGAGTTATATAGGGTGTCAGTGCAATGATACAACATGTATTAAAAGAAATTAATTTGTATGCTTGGTATTTTTCAAAGCGTTTTTAGGCAGAAGAGATCCCGAAGATGTCATGATTGAAGCACACTGCCTCTGTGCGTCATACATATAGGTTCTTCAATGTCATAGCCTGGCAGATATTCTGTGGATAAATGCAATAGATGAGCCTAGTAATACTGCTTTTTAAGAACTGAACTTTACTCGTTAGATAGATCTCTCTCATGTGTTTCTACTTGACTTTTTCCCTCTCTTTTTATTCATACATTATGTCTCATTCAAATGGCAATTTTCTGTATCAGCCATATAGTTTGTTATTATCCACATAGGTCTCATTTGAGGACACACATACATAGAAATTCAATAAAAGGCTAAAGTACTAAGACATTGTTGGGGAATACAGCAGCGCCTGATATTTTCAATTCTGCTAATGTCTATAACAAAATTGATTTATGGAGCTGGCTGATGCAAGCATACACAACATTTGCACACAAACATCCACTTGCTCTCTTCTGACGCATAAAAATAGGCCTGCAATAAAATCATGACCCCTCCCATCCTGCATACATATATACAGAACAAGTGACCAATAGGTGGTGAAATCAATGCACTGCTCAATGGTCCATAAGTATTTTGCTTCATTCCCTATCTCCATGACCTTGTGCGATCTGATCCTATGACCTCAACCACATCACATGCTTATAAAAGTCCCACACCCCTTTCCCTTTTGTAGGGCCCTGGATCGAGCATGTTGTGTTACAAGTTACAGTTAATGACCTGAGCATCCAGTATTATATTTATGTGTTTGGTTTTATACAAAATAACATCAGAGTATGCAAAGGAGACCTGTGCATGTGATGGAAGTTTATCAGGTTTCATTTTTTTTTTTAAGGAAGAAAAGAAGGAAAATGATCAGGATAAAAAAATTTGGTTGACCAAGCGACAGTGTTGAGCTATCCAAGGTCAAGTTAAGTGGAGTGCATTATAATATTATACTGTATTTCTATCTGTAAATTCAATGCAACCATAATGACATGGTCAAGAGGAATATACACAACCCATGGATCAATTTGCAGGTCATGCAGAAATCTGCAGTGCGCTGCACAGTTAGTTTTCGAAGTAAAACAGAAATTGTGAAGTTTAAACCCCAAGGTCAATGTTAATGGCCCATAATTTTACATAAGGAAATATTTGAAAGGTTTTACTTTTATTTACAACAGGCTAAGTGAAAGATTCCAAAAAGACTTACTGATAGTCAAATATTATTCTTCAACACTCAATTTAATTTCATAATATTTCTAACAGTCTAACACTGTAGCAGTCATATTCTCGTCTTCCATGAAGAGCATTGCACAGAAATAAGTATTATGGTATTTCAACCTCCTGCTGGTGGCTATCTTGATGGATATCAAATGGGTATTAGGGCACTGAGGAATGTGCAACAGAATGGAGCGTGATAAAAGACATAATTGTACCTATGGAGTCAAATTCTCGAACAGGCTCTGGTGGAAACGGACATCTAGAGATGGTCAGTCTTTTTTGCCGCTTGAAATGTTGCAAACAAAACTAAGTATACAAGGGTATGAAAGTCACCTACTAGATCTATAAATTTATGTAGTAATTACACTGCTGATTAACACAAGAATGTTTTCAGATCTAGAACCAATATATCCTCAAGGGACCAGTTTCGCCAGGCACCAGTTCTCACCACCTGTGTGTTTCAGTGTTCACATCATTTTTTTCTTTTTGTGATTGTGCATGCGTGACTTCCCTTGTTTTGTCTTCTAGGAGATGTAGAGTGCAGTGCATGCGTGTTTCGTGGATTTTTTTCTTCTGAATCACTTGTCAAAGTAAGAAAAAAATGTCCAAACCAGCAGAAAATGGTTTTTTCATGATTACTTTTTGGCTAGACTGAAATTTATCAGAAAAAGCTTAAGATAATGACATTTTGAATTTTTCCATGTTGACATCAGGAGCTGAAATGCAGCAGATAACAAATACTTAAAAGTAAAAAGGGATTCTGCCAAAATGTTCCCGTTTTCTATACCAAATCAAATGAGCATTGCAATCAATTCTTTTGTAAATTTGAATGACAAGCGAGTGAAAAACATTTTTTTTATTTCAGCTTTTTTTCTGCTGTTCTAGTTTCAAAGTTTTCCAATAAAATTCAAGTAGCATTTTGAGTTCCTCAACAGTCTTCTGTGTGTAATTTAAGAAAATTTTCAACAATGTGACAGACAAGGCCCTGAAACATGACCATCCAAATTACTATGATTGCGACGATGTCGGGTCCCAACCTGCGACCAGCCTCTCATTTGTCCCGGATCTAACTCATTCATGCAGAGGCTATGTAGGTCAACGTAATGAATGGCTCATTCTGATCATGAAACATCAAGTTAGGATCGATCAATGATGCATCCTCCCAAAGTAACTGAAATTTCTACTTTAGTTCCCATATTTTTGTTGATTTGATCTGTTTTCTCTCACTGTGCTTAATGAAGTGAAAACTAGTCCTACCAGGATAATTCTATGGAGGTTGAATTACTCATTAAAAACATTATATGCACTAAGATGTAGGCCAAATCTAGATGTTTTTTTTATATACAGTAGATCTAGATTTAAAACTTACTTCAACAATTTCATAGATGCGGAATAGACATAGAACTATAGACTGAAGAGTCAATGCGTCAGGAGGATGTTTGCGCCAACCGGTATGTGCATGTCACCCTGTATCTGCATCATGTCAGATTGCACCAATTTGTACCAGAAGTGGCTGATTTCTTCTGGACACAAAGCTATTAAAATCAGCCAGTTTTTGTTCAAACTGGTGCGATTTGATATAGTGTGGACAGAGGTGATATCACAGATATACTAACTTGTATAGTGGGTCCTGAGCGAAGGTAGAACTTCCAGTCCTATTTGAACAGATTATTGGCACTCCCTGTGTGGGACCCCACTTCACCATGGAAGTAAGTAAGTGTGTATAACAAAAGAACACGAGGTGGGGAGAAAATTTATGACTAAAACTCTTCGCTATGAGTGACAGACTTAAAACATTTAGAGCATATTCAACCTACATGCCCTCCGAATAACAAAAGTTTTTGATAAAATTTGGGAAAATAAATAAATAAACAAATGGTGCCGGTAATACTAACAGTTGATACGAAAAGAAGACAAAAGGAAGGACTTCTGAAATTTACCACACGTTAGGCCTGATGCTAATATCAGTGAGCTAGTTGAAAGCGAATAATTTTAAAACAAAAGAGATAAAGAAGGTATAGAAGAAAGTCAACTTATTTGAATTGTAAATGCGTGAGTAGAAAACAAATGCCGTGCTCCTGTAAAAACATACGCAAAGGAAGAAAAGCAGATGGACCTATAGTTCAACACAATTAAGAAACAAAATCTCACTTACGTTTGATGTTAGATGTAATATATTAAATGCTTGCATACACACTCATATAACCCGGAACTATAAAAATGGAAGGAGGTGGCGAAGAACTTCAGGTCATCATACTAGCACATAGTATAAAGTATGGTTTAACTGCTTTCAATTCATTTCAATCTGTGGTAGGGTCTCTAGGTCAAAGTTCCGTTGTAACATATCACCCTGAAGAATGTACATCTAAATATCTATACAGTGGAATCTGCTTAAAGTCAACCTTGCGGGACTGAGAAAAAGGGTTGACTTTAAGTAAGGGTGACATTATCTGTTTTCAGAGGACACAATCTCTGGGAGGCATGGGGAATAAAAATACATATATGTGTTGTATATTTATTGAGTTATGCCCTTAGGCTTTTATACCTAAAAAAAAAATTAACTCTAGCAGAGCTTCCCCCTCTAAGTCTGAGGTAGTAGAAGTAATATTTTGTCTTGAATCAACATCTTTAAGAAGTTTCAACTCTGTATCCAGATTGAAAACGTACTTTTTCTCAGACATTCTGGTCACGGAGCTGAGGATAAAAAGTTGACAAGATCTAGTCACGGTGAGGGCACAATGTAGGAATAGGAATGAAGGTATCTAAAAATGACTGAAATTGGGCGCAATGCCTGTCTCCACCGTCTTTGTGTGTATGTATCAACAAATGAGCCATTTTTTTTCAGTCAGCTCGGTTACTTCCCTTTGCCAAGTACAAGTGGTGTAGGACAAGCATTACAAAGAAGGAAAAAATCACCTTTTCTCTTGCAATTTGAAACACATGATGCAAAAAAATTATGAAAAAATTATCACGATAAGAAAAAATATTTTCATGACATGGTGAATTTTTCAGAATTTTTTGTGACTTCTGTTTCATGAAACCAGCAAAAAAGTGATATTTTTCTTCTTTACAATGCTTGTGTTATACCTCTTGTACTTGGCAAAGGGAAGTAATTTGGCTGATGGTCAAAATGGCTCATTGGGCGAAGAGAGCCGAGTGTGGGAAGGTGTTTGTGTATCATCAACAACGAGAGGCAAGCACAGAAAGCCAAGCGTGGAACTGTTGCCACTCAGGGTAGGCTGTGTGTGTGTGTGTGTGTGTGTGTGTGTGTGTGTGTGTGTGTGTATCAAGGCGGTCAGTGGTCTGTTCTACTGACCATCCTGTGTGTGTGTTTGCGGCTCCCCAGTGCACATGAGAAGGGCAAGGAGAACTGAGAGTGGAACTGCTGTGCAGATGTGTGTTTGTATATCCCCGCCAATGCAAGGCAAGTGAAGAAAGCCAAACATCTTCTCATACAGCGATAGGCCCATAGACTATGTGTCGTAGCAAGGAGTCTTTCGATCTCTCTGACTTATTTTGTTCTTTGTCTTCACAATTTTCAGCTGCAATAGGCCAG
Source organism: Peronia peronii (assembly GCA_039654565.1). Classification (NCBI taxonomy): domain Eukaryota; kingdom Metazoa; phylum Mollusca; class Gastropoda; order Systellommatophora; family Onchidiidae; genus Peronia; species Peronia peronii. Next base: position 20,373 of record JBCEWB010403526.1, read on the forward strand.
CGTTGGTCATTTGGAGTCAAATTTAAGCGAAATCACCTCTGAAGGGTTGACATTATCAGAAACAAGACTAATGAAATAAAAAGGGGAAAAAAAACGAGACTGCCGGAACAGGTTGACTTTAACCGAGAATTTACTTTAAAGGGGGGGGGGGGGGGGAGGCACCTCAAACGTCGGAAAATCGCTTAAAAAACTCAAACCC
>JBCEWB010403637.1:8354-20569 GCA_039654565.1 Peronia peronii
CGACAGACAAATAACATGCTATCTGTTCAATAATTGTCAATTCTGTGCTAATGAAGAGAGAGAGAGAGAGAGAGAGAGAGAGAGAAAATTGTATATTTAAAAACGGGACTCTTTGCAATAGCTTCTTGAATGAGACACCTTCATCCACACCAACCCTTTCAGTGAGCTGCAGCTGTTGTCCAAGTGACTTTCGTTACCACCCACGTATGGATGAAGAAACGAGCATGCTACTATTGAACTTTTTAACCCTTTTGATTAAAAAGCAGGATACTATGATGAAAGTGATTGTTTCCCTCTCGTGAGCGCGTGACAGCCACTTTGAGATTCCTTATCACAGGAACGTCATATGGAAACTTCAAGTTTTCAACATGTATTTCACGCCAATCATTCTTGAGATATACAGGGCAATTTACAATTGTCTTGTCCAGAACTACCTGAAGGCATGTTGGCTATCTATATGTCATCTTTTAGATAAAGATTTTGGAAACAGACTTTGGCGTTCCACAGGGTCAAAATAGAAAGGTGTTCCTACATGACACTAGGATTCGTATCTATGACAAAATTCTAAACAGTGTGAAACCAGCCGACTCTGCATCATAGACATACTATTAAATAGACCTGTCGCGCCGCGCAAGTTCCGCCTCAATTTGAGTAGAGCATTGGCATTCAAAGTCAGGGACCCGATTGGTCTATGGGAGGAAGCGTATATATATATTTTTTAAAATAAAAAGGAAATTTGGGGTGGATAGGAAATTCAGGCCAAAAGCTCTTCGCTGTGAGTGACAGACTTAATAAATTTAAATCTTAATGAAACTAGAAGCCTCCAAATAAATATATATATATATATATATATACATATATATATAGTGCTGTTAATGATTAAACTACGGAGGGAAACAATAAATAAACAAATAGTGACACTTGATACAAAAGGTGGACTGAAAGATGGCCTACTGAAATTTATCACACATAAAGTCTGTTGCTAACTAGTGAATCAGTCGAAGGAATGAGGCAAGAAAGTGAGAGGGAAGAGACGAAAACATGGATGATATAAAGTAAAAAAGGCAGGGATCCACCGAGCCCAGTCTACTCTACTGTAGTATAAGCCAATCTAGCACTGTGAGATTCAAAGATTGTCACAGTTTAAATGAATACTATATCCGTCTTAGATTTAGGAACTAGGCCTAGACGATCTGTGATCTATATCCATATTAATTAGGGGATATTATATTTTATTGTAGGCTTACTGGCATTCAGAGATAAGGGATGATTGGAGAAGTGTGTGTGATACGGGATGACTGGAGAAGTATGTGGACAGACAAGGACGAGAGCGGGAAGAAAGAACAAAAACATAGAAAGGATGCTGTGCTAAGAATGGTTCACACATATCCAGCACATAAACTACCAGACAAACAAGAGTGCTTTGTCCCACCTCCAAATTCCTCTCACGCAGTGTGGAAAAAAAAGGACCATAATGGGACAAGATAACCGCTTTAAGGGAATTGAATGACGTGTATAGACCGTAACCATAATGAGCATTCTTATTTTCATCCTTTTCGATCATTTTATGCCCATCTCTCGAGAGTACCCAGTGAATTGACAGCCACAAAAGAAAATGGGATCTTGCTTGCTAATATTTAACGGCATCTAGGTGCTTTTTGTATTCTTCCTTTTATACGTTTTTACAGGAGTACATCATTTCTACTCACACATTTACAACTCGATAATTTGATTTTCTTCTGTTTCTTCTTTATCGCTTTTGTGTTAAATCACCCATGTTTCCTTTTTTTCCCTGTTTACTTCCTTGCCTTCCTTCTTTCGACTGATTCACTGATTAGCATCAGATCTAATGTGTGGTAATGTTCAGTAGGCCATCCTTTTAGTCTCCTTTTAGTATCAACGGACACCATTTATTTATTTTTTTTTTCACCCATAATTTAATCATTAACGTTACAATTATTATTTGGGGACATCAAGGCTTTAAATTTATTAAGCAGTAGGAGAGAACATATGGCATTCGCTCTATGAAAAGGGATTATTTAATCAAGAAGATGTTTGCATTGGGTGACAAATTGCAAAGATTTAGAAAATTAGCTAGATGTATTGCTTTATGAAAGAAGGAATCAGGAGATGCTGTTTGCAAAGTAAGTTATGAACATTGAGTAAACCGAACGAAACGAATGGGATGAAAGAACGTAAGAAGCAAGAGGGCGACTATACAATGATTATATCATTGCTTAAACTTTAGAAGAGGGGAGGGTGGAGGGGGGGGGGGAGGAGGAAGGGAGGCAAAATATTACATATCGCGTTCATTTTCTATTAAACCGGAGTCCTCAGCTAACGGCTGAACGGAGCATAGCAGAAATCAGGCTGAGCGTGCTCTCCCTCCCCCCCCCCCTCCCCTTCCCATTCTAACAACACAATTCGGATCCAACACCAGCACGAATTTACTATTCCCTTATTATCGTCTTTTTAAAAAATAACGTCAAACATAATAAGCCTTTCACGGGTTTATGTAGATAGAAACATAGATCTTTATGCAACTATTCTGTGTTACGTTACGTTCTGTATACGTCTTTCGACCTCCTGGTGTGCCCAATTTCAGATGGATACACTCAGCAGTTTTCGAGTCCAGAAGCCTTGTATGGGTTTTGTTGTAGATTTATAATATACGTGTCACTCATGAAGAGTTTTAAACCTACATTTCCTACCCACTTCATGTTTCCAGTGTTTTATGTTTGTTTGTTGTTTTTCTATACACTCGTCTTTCCTGAATCCGGTAGGGTTCTTGAGTTCAGCGATGCACTAGACCTTTTAATAGTAAGTCTATGCTCTGTACTAGAAGTGAATCACAACACACTACACAGGTGCGAGCGAGACTCATGTCGCTCTTGACATTTTTTTTTTTTAATTTGCAGAATTCTAATCTAACATCTCATTGGCATGGTGTATTGTATCAAATTCATGGTGAATTTGACGCTGATTACGAATTCGAAGTCAAATAAGCAAAAATGCTTTTTACCCCCACCACTTCCCTTTACTCTAGGTTCGATGAAAAAAAAAATGGCCGAGCCTGAATTTCTGGACCCGAGCATGGGCACGAGTCTTCATGTGTGATTCCGACCTATTTCTGGAACGGAAATCGCAACCCGGAAATGGAAAATGGCACATATCGATTACTGCCTTCCAATTATGGGGCATGGTTGTGCTTTCTAATTTAAGTCTGTTAGATCGTACCTTAGCCCTAATCTAACCCTAGCCCTAACCCGTACTGTAACCCTAACCCTAACCCTACAATGAAACACTGGTGTATTGTGCACGTTTTTTATTGTAGTTAGGGTTACGGCTTGTTCTGGTAGACTTAAATTAGGAAGCATAATCATACTCCTATTTTTATGGAAGATAGTAATCGATATATATCGTTTCTACTTTCCAGGTGCGACTTCCGTTGTAGAAACAGGCCGGGACAAGAGAAGACCAGTGCCAGGCTACGCCTCGAGCCCGGTCTCATGGAATCTGCCATACAAGTAACTATTTTCGATGGCCTTGGAGATCCGGGGCCAGACTCACTCATTCAGGGCCAGATTCTACGTGTGTGGGAGGCTTTAGAGCTATCATAATTCAGAGGTTTCTCTATTATCTTTTATTAAATTAAGATTTCATCTTCTCTTCCTCTTGTCAAAGGTTTGTTACTCGCTTCGTTTGTATGTTTTTGCTTGTTTGTTTGTTTTTCAGAAATGATTATTGAGCATAATTATAAACTGCTGGTAGAAGCTCTAGAAATTGAAAATATCCTTTAATCTTAAACTCTTTGATTTGACTACAGCAATTTTTTTTCCGGCAAAATGCACTAATTCTCGGAAGAAACACGAATATTTGACTTTTAATTCTATTCTTGACATAGGACATACTAAACAGAAGAGACAACAAAATGGAGGCTCAACAATTTTGGGAGGAAAACGTTAAACAAACATGTAGCGGAAACGAAAAATGACAAAAAGTTTGACATATTTGCCACATCATCATTTTATTTATTTTGTGTTCATTTGAATTTATTCAATGTACACGTATACGTAGAACATGCTTTTGTCAGATCTTGAGTCAATAAAAAGTTCTCTTAACAGAAGTAAAATGAAATAGGAATACATTGTAACCAAAAAATGTTGAAGTTCATGGCCACTGAACGAATCGAAAAATAATCTGGCAATGAAGTAATGACAGAATTGTATACACGTTGTCAAATTTTTGCGCACGAAATAACGATCCGTACTCATTTAATAACTATGTTTTTTTCTTCAACCCATACATAATATCCAAAACTGTATACCAAACAATTTGTATGTATCGTTTAGTTTAAGAGCAGCGTGCTTTCAAGGTTGGAAATAACTTTACATCTCATGTGTTTATCAGAAAGGCAATGGAAATCGCATACAACTGCACTTGATGTAAGCCTTACCCAGTTAATAGGAAATTGAGAAGATGAAAAACTTTGAGCAGTTATTCACGGCTCTGATAGACAGCGAAAACATACTCACTTCATTATTATTAAATTACTGCCATTTCCATTAATCTTCGTGTCTAATAATACAGTATAACACGTAGCTTGGTGTCTACTGTCGTAACAGATCAAATTATCATTTGTTACTGAATGAAAACGACACCGATAACAGAAACAACGAACTGTCACAATGGGACTAACAATTGTAAACATTTTTTTTTCAGAATAGATATCACCATTGGGTACACTAAACTAAACTTGCCGTCATGATAAAAACATCGTCTGGCAATAAATGCGTAAAATAATAAGAACAACCATTCACATAAGCATAACAATAATAAGAGTACGGAATGTTGGTCAACAAAAATCGCGTACAATGATAAAAAAAAAAAAAAGAACAACTTTGCGAAAGCGAAACTAAAAAAAAAATGAGGTAGGTTACAGCTAAAGCTTCCCTAAACAATAAGGCAGCCAGATAAATACGGCTTGAACAAACACTTTTAACTTTAGTGTTTGCAGCTCAGTATCAACACTACAGAATTTGCACTCACAGAGGGTGTCCAATCAAATCCGTATAGATCTACCCATGTCAAACAATGCTTTTATGTCTATTTCTGTTTGTTTGTTTTGGCTTACAAATTCCATTTGTGCTCCTTCGCTGCCTACTATTCAAGATTTTACAGTCTGGTATTTTATCAACAAGAGCTAATGTATCGCCATAAAACAAAAACAATATATTATATTTAGGAAATCTTTTCCAGTATGCGCTCTTTTGATATTCTTTTAAATAACTGAATCTTTTTCTTTTAAAAAACAATAACAGTAAAAGATTAAGTTGATTTCACGATCTCCCATAAAAGTGGCCTTCACGTCAATCAGATAGTGCACAAATCACTCTATTGATCTATAACATAGAGAGATACCTTGATCTCCTTAGCTGAATTAGAGTGTGAAACTCATTCTGTATAAGCATGTGTACTACAATCTATCATACTATATATTAATAAACATATCCAAACAAAATCAACGACTGAAAAAAAAAGAAAGAAAAAAGTTATTTCACTAATCTTCAGTTCACATGTTACCAATCTTTCAGTAGCAGCATATGATTATCTTATGCATATTTTAATGACTCGAACACGGAATCATAGTATTTTGGAAATCATATTTAAAAGCTACAGTTCACATTTGCCGCTGAATTTAGATGTGAATGCATGGAAAATACTGCAATAATTTCATAGGAATTTATACATGTAAGTAGTTTTACAATGCGTTGAATTTCAGCGATACGTTTCAGGGTTATTTGAGACAGAAAAATGAAGGCACTGAAAAAAATTTAGCGTGAGTCTTTCGGCCCAGAGAGTAAACAGAGAGAGCTTATTTGCTCTGAAACAGCTCTTTTCATAAAAAATCCACTGCAAAGTAGGTCACTAATTTCTACCGAGATTAAATATCATTATTTGATATTGTGATACAATAATTGTTCATGTACAACATGATACAATACCCGAGGGAAACTTCTAGGTAAGTTGAATTTTCAGTTGCATTAGCTCCATTCAACGTTATCTGAATTCCTCGGGACGCTGTTCATTGTGAAGTGTATATTTTTGCGTAACTTGTCACAAGTAAAGCCATAATACTTTAACAAATTAATTATTACATAAATTATACAACAATTCCTCCAAAAGGTAATCGGCATACATGCGTCATCAAACAAATGACATGGCCTTAACATAAAATAAAGCATAATCAACAAAACAAAAGTATGGTCTGACCCAGTGGATTTTTGTCACCTATGTTTGAGTAGCTGATGGTATCGAAACAGCATCAACAGTTCATGAAATTATAATCTAGGCGTCTGTCAGCTACAGGCGGGCACTGAGTATTTTGTTTAAGATAACAGAAAATGTAAATCAAAGAAATAAATAAGCGCAAATATTTACAGTTATGGCCAAATTGTCATAGTGAGCGTATATATAAAGATTGTAAACTGTGGATTCACACATAAAAATAGAACACTGTATACATAAAAAAACATGACTCGTGGCAATCCACAAAAAAAAAAAAAAAGAAAAAAGATAAAACAAAAGAAAATCGGTTTTGGCAAATATGTCCATTGGAGATAGATCTATATATTTGCTCCTCAGTCAAAAACAGTATTTTTTGTATCAAAATAGAATTGTTTTCCAACTTAGTGGGTCATTATAGTTGACTCGTGTAAACTGTTATTCAACATGAGATTACAGCTAAAGATACCAGAGCCCACTAATGAGGCTCCTTAATTTGCATTTACCTGTGAGACGTGAATGAAAATTCCTCTCATTCGTGCTATAAGTATTATGCCAGACATTTATGAGACAGCAGTTTGTAAACAGTAGACATTAAATGACAAATTAAACAATATCTTGTCACGGAACTAAACAACTCTAACGTTTGTGTCCTTATAGCTTTCCCGTGCTTGTTAAAAGTTTACATGTATTTCTTGACGAAAGCAGGAAATAGCTCTAGAACCAAGGAGAACATATTTCCTCAGTGACTGAAAGCAGTACAGATCTCTCAAATGGATAATAAATACAAAAAAAAAAAAAAAAAAAAAATATTAAGTTTCAACAATCCCATTCTTGTCACTTTCATTCTTTCCCATCAGCCTGATATGAGCAATAACATCAACCACAAAACATCCCAAGCCAATGTCCATTGAACTTCACTTTGTGCATTTCTATAAGATTAACGCATATGCTGGTTAAATGACTATTTATAATTTCAATTTCTTATCGATCTCAAGAAAGCTAGTTATTGTCTTCACGCATCCAATTACTGTCTTCACGCACCTAGTTAGTCTTCAACTTCTGGTACAACTTCTTATTTCAGACATTTCCAGAATATGTTCGTTACAAATAGGATCTTACGTATTTTCGTCTCATTATCTGCCATTCCGAAACTTTCTCTTCACGGGTCTCCCATTCAGTGAAATGCATCTGCATTCGCCCTCACTCGTACAAATTGCATGAACAAATAAAACATCAGGTTTCATTATAATTTAACATAACGTCGATGAAAAAAAAAAGGGAGTTCTTATCTCTCATTCACAAGACACAAGTTTTTGAGACAACTGAACAGTGATTCCATTTCAATGCTGACTAGATCGTGGAATACGTGGCAGTGATGTCCGATAGCTACTTCTGCATCTGGTGCAAATGGCAGCTCACAAGGGGAAGCCGAAATCGTCTCTCGGTGTCTGCAAAGACAAAGAAGTTTCCGTTTCGTTGAAAGATCAATCCTTTCAAAATTACAGGCAAACGACAGACTAAACATCACAAATAAATTCATGCACAATATCGGCAATGTTTTTAATGCAAATAAAATAACAATAACAGGACCAGGAAGGGGAAAGAAGAAAGCAAGGGAGATGGAGAAGTATGAGTAATGATGGTGATGGTGCTGATAGTGGTAGTAAGCAGCAAAGTAGTTGTAATAGTAATAATAATGGTAATAGTAGCAATTATATCAATAGTAATGGTAATAGCAGAAATACTAGTAGCATTGGTAGTGATGGTGATAATTGTAATAATAAGCTTAATGGTGTTAGTAGTAACCGTAGTGGTAGTAGCAGTTGTAGTAGTAGTAATAATAGTAGTAATAGTAGTAGTAGTATCAGCAGCAGCAGCCGCGGCAGCAGTACTGGTAGTAGCAGTCGTATAGTAGTCGTGGTAAAAGGAGAGGGGTACAAGTAGAAGTAGATGGCAAGGAAGATAAAGATGATAATAATGAAGAAGACTTTTTATCATAATAATAAAAACACGTGGTGTACTTAATTTCGATAGCTTGTCGTTACCAACGACCAGCAATAACTGTAGGGGTCGAGGACTTACTGGGTAGAGGAAAGTCTGCGAGGTGTCTGAGCCCAAGCCGTTATCTGCCACACACGTGTACATGCCCATGTGCTGGAGCCAGTTGACATCCCGGATGATCAAGTCGCCGTTCTTGGCCATCTGGACAGGAGAGAAAGAGGTAGAACGATATCATAAGTTACTGCATACAACACTTGACGCAGCTCTGAAAATGCCTCAAAAGCTAAACTGGTAATTATTTTCGTATTTTTTTTTCGAGCTCCTGTAATTATTCAGTCCGTAAAAACTTGCAAGTGTCTGATGTATAGATGTATTAATAGTCCAGTCTGTCAAGAGCAGCTTGTGTAAAATGCTTGTCTTGAGATATGGTAAGTTTGAGTTTCTTGTCCATGTCAAAGATTTCATTTTTTAAAAAATGCTATTTCCGAAAAGCCGAGTTTTACTTGAAAAGAATGAAAGCTTACGAGTAAGAATCACTAAAGGAGCGTAAAATAAGCCGAAATCGAGCAACTGAGCATGCTGAATTGGAGAGAGTGTTCAGAGCAATACTTCGAGAAAGTAGAAAGACATGACTGAAAACGCATTATAAGAACATAGGAGAGAAGAAGAAAGATAAGCCGACTCACTCTATAATTGTCATTATCAATTATGGGTTTGTTGTCCCTGTCGTACCACATAATGGTGGGCGCAGGAGTACCCTCGGCGCGACAAAACAGCTGGATCTTGGTGTTCTCATACTCTAGCCTGGAGGTAGTCCACATGAAAATTCTGGCTGGCTCACCTGCAAATAAATGAATGAATAAATAAATAAATGACTAACTAACTAACTAACTAACTAACTAACTAACTAACTAACTAACTAACTAACTAACTAACTAACCAACCAACCAACCAACCAACCAACCCAATCCAACCAACCCAACCAATCCAACCAACCCAACCAACCCAACCAACCAACCAACCAACCAACCAAGCAACCAACCAACCAAGCAACCAACCAACCAAACAAATAAATAAATAAAAAAATAAATAAAATAAAATTCAACTTCAAATTCTCAAGGCGGCGAGTTTCTTCTGAGAGCTATTCCTTCACAAGACTCTCTTATTATAAGGCCATATCATAACACATGCTTTCCTCTTTCATTTGACATGAATTCTTCATATCTGACAATACTTTGAGATTAACGAACAGGAAGTTCTGAAAGGCGTTTCCCCATAATGAAAATGGTCTGTTGTTCGGAAATTGGCAAATCACGTTTCCTCCTGACTTCAGGCATTTGCGATCAGATTTACATTAACTCCCAGCTTCCAACGACTTATTCACCCAGCCTTGACCACAGTTAGGTCACCCTTCTGGCTTGCGTAAGATCTTTCTGTTAAATTGATTGCCACTAAGCCGTAGTGGTTTAGGATGACAATGATTACTGGCCGTGGAACAATAGCATTTCGTCAGCAGGGCCCCAAGTGCGTATCTCGGTGACAATCAATGGAGTTCCCATTAACAACATAATGTAAATTCTTCTCATTTATAGCTCGTCTAATGGCTCGTCTTCTCCGTGCACTGATTGTTACGATGCATTTAGCACTCTCCCCTTGCAAATCATTAAGAGGACGGTTTGTCTCGAGTTAATGCCATGTAAAAGTCTATGCATCTTACTGAATTCGTTCCATGGATATCAAAGTTCAAAAGAACATTCTGAAATATTTAGGCCATCAATGTCAGTCGACCGTCTAAAGATCTCAAAAGGCTCGCAGTACGGTACATATTCCTTAGAGGGAAATGTTTCATCAGTGGAACTCAGATATATCTCGTAAAAACAATAAAAAATTATTTATGACAGTTTTGAGAGTTCAGGACTAGCTTAAATTCTCATTCCTCCTGTGACTAAAAGACACTTTTCGGATACGACAAAGTTAATTGCTCCGTGGAAGACTTTCAAAGACGGTTTACTAGACTGGTGTAATTAATGAACGAAAAAGCCTCACCTTTTTCGGATCTCTTTCCAACGCACTCATGGGTCTCTGAATACAACACGTTGTCTGCTTTCTCTGTAAGAACGAGAGCAAAAATTCTTGGTGATTTCGATGGTGTCTGCAGTTAATTTGGGCGACACTTTAAGTAATATTCGGAATGAAAACAAGGGATATTTAGTTGTGAATCTAATAATTATAAGAAACTGTAGACCATTTACTTTGATCAATAATGAATAAGCATACAAGGAGACAAAAAAGCGACAAATCAGAAAGGAATGTGAGGGCTAAACGACAACAAACAACAACAACAACATCATTATCAATAACAACAGTCGTTTCCAAACTCACCAACTTTAAGGTAAGTGCTCTGCGATTTCCTGAGCGTAGATGTCTCGGCCACACAGGTGTATTCAGCCTCGTCATCGTCGCCAAGACAGTCCAAGTAGAGCCTGGAGCGTGTGGCGGCCAATCTGAGCACTGGCTTGTGGCCCTTGCCGTTATGATCCTCGTAGGAAGCCTCGTCGTCACGAATGTTATGAGTAGAGCCCTGTAAGCACAGCGGGAAGAACTGTGTTAGAAGTCAGACAGAGCAGCTTTTGGACAGTTGTTACTTGAAACATCAGCTACAGTCACGGTATTTAACAACCCTATATAAAATCTTCATTCCAGCTAATGCATGTGTAGGAATATATTCTGATGAGTATGAAAGTAGGAGACACCAGCCAGTTACTCAAAATAAAGTATTCTTGGGCAATTTTCGTACGTGTAGCTTAATACTGATTTTTCCATTTCCAGAATGCGCGAAAAGGCCGGAAGCACAGTTCTTTTAGTTTTACCAGATATTTCCCAGAGTTAATTGAATATATATTTTAAAAGGCATAATACGTAAAAAGAGGTGCGTTTGTTTTCCTTTTATTGGTCACTTTCCAGTGCTAGTCAGATTTTTTTCTCTCTCTCCTATTAATTTTTTTTATGTTTTCAAATGTAGAATGAGCCAAAAGATGTGCATTTCTGTTGGTTTCTTTTTTTTTTTTCTTTTTTTTTTCTCCAACGCTAGACACATAGTCGAACTGTTTCTATGACTATCTTACCTGTGACATCCTCTCTCCGTCCTTCAGCCAGTGGATGCTAGGGGTAGGTGAGCCCCCGACTTCACACTCCAGAACTACGCTCCCATGTCTGATTCCGACTGTCGTGGCTTCTAAGCCAGCTCCCTTGAAGAAGAGTTTGCTCTGGAATAGATTCTTGCCTCCTTTGGAACCTGAACAGAAGTTTGACATATGTGATGCGAGAATGAACCGATTGTTTAACATTTTAAATACGAAAATCCATAACAGTTAAGATTTACAAACCTTTATACTAGCTATCCTAAGTTTAGTGACATACACTTTATTAAAACTTCAAGACCAGTAATTAATCTTTAATATAAAATGTTTCCATTGTCCTCTATCTGATACGAGATGGACGAGACATGCGAATACAGATGTTGAATTTCGACGCTTGTGATATATTAAACTAAACTTACCATGAGCCGAGCCTCCGCGCCTGTTCAAGTTTTTCTGTGGATACAAAAAGAAAAAGCGCTATAGACACAGAAAGATCAGTCAGCACTGGATAGTGTTGTTCAAAGTTAAAAAAAGAAAATCTTAGGTGTAAAGAGAATAATATCAAGAACAGCGGCGGGCATTGGTATTGAAATTCTGGTGCTGCGGAAGAGGGCAACTCACAAGAGCAACAGTAGCAGTCTTCTGTGTTTGTATCGTAAGGTTTATGTTGAAATATGTATGCAGATTCAGAACTATGGTTCTAAGCTCTCCGCACGGGTATGTGTAAATCAAATTTTGTTCATAGTCATGCCTATCTGAACCAGAATGGTAAGTTCTCTCCCCCCC
>JBCEWB010403747.1:1348-20567 GCA_039654565.1 Peronia peronii
CAGCATCTCCATGTCAGCATCTCCATGTCAGCATCTCCATGTCAGCATCTCCATGTCAGCATCTCCATGTCAGCATCTCCATGTCAGCATCACAAACTAAGATATCCTGAGGAGCAACAGTAATGGCGCTGACTAGAAGAGAGGACAGATGGCATGATCCATCAGAACACGAGATAGTGGAGAATTGTCCTTTTAATTAGAGGAAAAGGGGAGGGGGGGGGGGAAGGGGACAAGAAGGAGCGAAGTAAAGAGCAAGGGATGATGTTATTTTCGTTGTAAAGAGAACATCAAAATCTACCACATATCCGTCTAAGGAACTGGTTCAATACTCAGGTTTTTAAATTCATTTCATGGACACATCAGGCTTAAAATACCTGTAATTTATATAGTATTACACTTAGTTCTAAATACATTAAGCCAACTCAATAAGCCTATTAATGTTATTAGAAGCTACTGTTGGCGTATTATCGTATTACCCAGTCATATTCATGTAAACTGTGTGTCCGGGCATGACAGTTTGGCCTACTTTCAATCTAAGCCCAGTGCAGTTTTACTGGAGTTTCTGTTACTTAGAGGGTTATTCTTACACGAAACATAAAAGAACGAGTTCTTAACCGGATCAGTCCATTGATGCTTCTAGAACAAAACTGATGGGAACGATACACAGTGTGGCCGGAAAGTCACAGGACACTCAACGATGAAAAAGAAAAGAACTTAATGGACAAATCTTTATTTCTAACACAAAAGTAAAAATCTAAAGAGAACAGAAGTAATAGAAATATCAACTGGAATAGCAGAAACAGAAGGAATTTTTTTTTTAAAAAAAGATACAGAAACAAGGGTGGCCCAATAATCGCATAACGTTAGTGTCTTGGGAATGTTCGGCCGATTTGTAGAATAAGGGTCCAGACGGAGTGGCTTCACGTCTTTCATACATTCTCATTTCACATGTCTGACAGTCTAATATGAAGTGAATGTACATTTGGAATGGATCTCTTTCTCTTTCCCTTCACATTTAAAATTTCAAGTGAAGACTGTTATCGGCTAACAATAAGTGAGGAAACGCACAATGACCTTGTAAAACCTAGTTAGTCAGCAATGAACTTAACATACTCATGATACTGTGGTGAAAGCAAATTTGAAAGCAGCACCAAAGGACATTTCTCAGTGAATAGGTGAGGATTGTGACGTACAAGTGGTGAGACGGGGACGTGGACGAACTCCCTACGCTTGATTGCGTTTTATAACTTTCTGGGTTTTCACAGAGAAATTTATGAGAATGTGAGGGGGATGTGATGTGACGTCACTCGGTTTTAGTTCTAAGACAATGACAGGGAGTGAGACAAGGAGAGAAAATTAGATAACATTATCACACAAATAATGTTTATACTGTTATTTACTGGAGTGCGGACTCATGACGTCACTTAACAAAACACCATTTGTCTACGGTGCCAATACTGGGCGCCATGGCCATGGGGTTAGACTTAGTATAGCTATATTCGTGCACGGAGTATAGTCAATATTTTTAAAATCTTTTCTTGTGAACAAACGGATTCATGGTTTATTTTTTAATTACCAAGAGCTACAGCAAGAACAAATTACCACAGATTTACTGTCGTATGATAATGGCAGTGTGAGTTTCCTTTAGTTTTGAAATAGTTTACACGTGGTAATATAACAACAACGGCGTTAAGTGTTAACGTTAACTTGCCTCCATGGGCATGGTTTGTTTGTGTTGGGGTTTAACGACACATCAGCACGATTACGGCTATATTGTGTCAAACACGGTTAGATAGGTTTACACGTCAAGAAGAAGTGAGGAAAGAAAGCAGGACAGAAGACAGTAGCAAGGAGAAGGAGAAGAATGTCTCCTCTGGATCGTCGAGGATGGCATTCCATGGGAGACATCCCACCGATGGCGGGCTTACACCACCTGCAGGTGGGAGCAGAGAACCTACTTATAAACCCCGGGCCCCCGCGGGGGGGGGGGGCATGGGCATGGCTCCACATTCAGCACGCGTGATGTCATCAGTCGCTCTCTAGTATAATAGTATAAGCTCCATGGTTTTACCCTAACTGAAGCACTGGCACGTAACTGCCTGATGAGGACATGTGTTGCTGCCTAGTGCCATGTACTGAGGGAACAACACACTTATATTGCCCCGTCAGCTCACCCAGTGACAGCCAATCTCAGCCGGGCCAGAGTAGATCTAGCGTTAATGTTATGCTGGCTGTCATACGTGGCAAACGGCAAAGACATGAGGAACAGTGTTAAGTATTATATGCATTCGGCCAATTATTCAGGCTTTGTTCAAGTATATGGTTTGCGCACACGACATTGCAGCCTGTCGAAAACAATAAAGCAGGGCACTCTACAGGGCAGGAGAAGAAGAGGAAGGCAGAGAAAGAACTGGCATGAAAACATCAAAGAGTGGACTGGACTCCAAACACACCAACTGCTGCCGGCAGCCGCAGACAGCTATGGAGAAGGGCCGCCGTGTCTGTAGCCCTCAAATTCCCCCTACGACTGCCTCCGCAGTTAAGGGCCGGATGATGATGATGATATGTTCAAGATGAAGCCACACGTATTTTATAAGTCACTTTTCAGTTAATATCCTCGTTTGTTTTTATCATTTCTACTACACATACGTCTCGTTTCACAAACAAGATCCAACATCTAACCATGGGTAGAAAAATAAAATAAACACTGTGTATGGCCATCATTGTACTAATGTGATGGAACGTCATATTCAAATCCTACCCAACCCAACGATAAATCAGTCAATCATTCTGTGGATATATCCAAATAAATAATTTCTTTCATAGAAGGGCACTTCCTTCTCACTTCGGTCCCAATAAAGAAAAAGTATAATATATCGATACTGCGATTGTTGCCTCGGCGATACGCACAGTCGAGGGTCCCAGCGGGTTAGGGCCAGGGGTTGGCCTAGTTCATTTTACAATAATCGATATGTATATCGTCGTATCAATAATCGCAGTATCGATATATGCCACTTTTACCGGGACCGCAGTGAGAAGGTAGTGCCCATAGTAGAACTTATTTAGTTGCCAAATCTCCAACAATAATGAAAGTCAGCAACAGACTGTGTGTTAGGAAGCAGACGACGTTATCAAATCTCTCAGTATTTTTTTTTAAACCGGATCACCCAGGGTAAGCGCACGGCGATAAGACAAGCAGAGCTCGTGTAGCCGAATCGTTCTCTATGTTTTGACGTGAGCAAAGTTCAATTAAGCAAAAACCTGGAAATCCCTGGTGGAGTGTTTGTACCCCCCTGCTTAAAATAGAACTGACTCACTGACGTTTGTTACCGCTCTACCACGAGATCCGAGAACAATCGTCACCAGTCCCGTGCATTTTTTATGTGCTCTTCTATGTCAGTGATAGTGAACAGTTTGGAGTGTTTGTACCCTCCTACTAAAATTAGATGGGCCCGTTCAGGGCTAAATTTTATCTATTTACACCTTGACCAGAGTTTTACTGTATGAATGTACCCACCGTGTTTGGCACAATATAGCCGTTATCGTGCTGATGTGCCGTTAAACCCAAACAAACAAACAAACAGACTAAAATTAGACGGGGATTTCCAGCCGTTCGCTTGGTCGGACAAATCTATTAAGTACAGTACGTTTCTAGATTATTGTAGTGTTTTTTCGCCAACATTGCAGGGACTGAAGCCAGGAAACAAACACTTGAGAGGGGCGCATATCTTTACTGACCTGGACAAGGAGCACGTCTTCAATAGTATTATTATTTTCTAATATAACAATAACGGTCGTGATATACAAGACACTAACTAAACTTGGTTAAGTAAAAAACATGCATTTCGTTTTTTCGCTATTGAAACGACTTCAGCAATACAGAGGAATCACTGAGTTAAGATAATATCTCAGAAATGTCAGTTTGCCATTAAATGATGATTTATCTAGGCCCATTTAATGCTCATCTAACTGGATTTGTTGTTGTTGTTGTATTTGTTGTTGTTGTTGTTGTTTTCTGTCTTTGGAGGGTTTCAGGTGTGCGTGTATGTATGTATGTGTGTGTTTTAAAGTGTTTTATGATAACTATTGAATAGCGTTTTTTTTTTTACTGCTTTTTTCCAGAGTTTGACCGCTGACGACATCTTCAGTAAAACTCCGTTAGCATCTGCGGCGTACATGTTGTCAACTCGTAATATTGTTCAATGTTTAAAAAAAATATATTAAAAGAAAAGCCAAAATAACGGTGGAATGTTTTTCAGATACAACAGCAAAACTAAATTCAGAAATCCATGCAGAATTCGTCAAATAACTTTCACTAGAAGCAAACTGGGAATTGTTATTTGATCAGCCCATTTGTTCCCCTTTGACAGACACAAGGGATTTTGAACAAGCACAGTAAAGGAGGGAGGAAGGGGGGAGGGGATCACTTTACCCTCTGTGCTTGACAAGGGCAGTTTGAAAACCCCTGAAACGTTCATAGCATAAGGAGTTTGCTTTCCTTTTATCATAATATTTTAGTTTAACCCATTGCTTTTCAGTTTAAAAATAAGATTATTATTATTATTATTATTATTATTATTATTATTACTGTTTGAAATGGCAATAGGAAAAGAGTTTTTTTTTTCTTCTTTTACACCGCTCGCTCAACAGGTCTTGAGTCTGGCAAAGAGAAGCGATAGGTCAAAAACAATCCTAATCATCCATGAAAAAAACGTGGTTGAAAAGTCTCGGCTGTGGCAAAAAATACATAAGACAAAGATTTCACATGCTCTGCTTGTGTAAATGTTTATTGCTGGAAATGTTGGACATACGGCCAGGTGTGTGCACCTTTACAGTCAGATCAGGTAGTTCCCAGTCTCTGCTAGACGTGGTCTTCTTTGCCATCTTCCCTCTTTCTGTGTCGCACAGCGTTGGCAGGTAGTAAGAACTGCGTCATAGTTTCCTCATTTAGTAAGGCGAAATTTAGCGGATTGACTCTTGCAATGTAGTAGTAAACACGCAGCTGTGCTTTACCTCAACTCTCTTACGTTGGTTGCGTCCAGGCCAAGTTGTCTGGGCCCCGAAAATGCTAATGAATGTACGTAGTGATAGATTTCTTCCATCTGGTCGCTTCTTTGTTGATGTTGGTGTTGTTTACCTACACAAATTTTAGCCATCAAGTGTTTATGCCTGACCCTCTCATCCTCACTGCGAATGCGAACAAAACAAACGTGCTCCAGTGTGAGCGCCAAAGTCGCTGTCCACCAAAGGGGAATTTGGGACCAAAGTCCGGATTAATCGAGTGGTGATGATCTGGTGTGACGGACATTTTTCTCATAATGTGCCCTATCAAGTGCAGCACATATTGTGTCCTATCAAGTGCAGCACATATTGTGTCTTATCAAGTGCAGCATTGACTCGACGTGTATTAATGATGTCACCAGGCTGCTCTTCAGCTTACTGGTTCAGTTTACTGCAAGATATTGAGTAGCATGTCAACAGTTCTTCTCCTCGGACACAACTATTGTAGATGCTGTGGCAAATTGTCCTGTATAGATCTTGAGGAGCTGCCCTCATTCCCTTTCTGGGACACCTGGTTGTGTCCATTTCTGTCCGGGGCTGCTGGTCTCCATGGATTAGTTCCGAGATCCAGAATATCAAGTTTATGCGCCCGGTTATAGGTGGTGAAATCACAGGGACTGTGGGCATTGGAGCTCACGTTTGCTTTGTAGTCAGGCCTCAGATTCCGGGCGCCTTTATAGTGAGGACTATTAGGCCGCCGGACTCTCTCTTTTCGTTGAGCGCCAGTCTCTTCTTTTCCCTGGACACTTTGTTTGAATGGAGTTGGATCAGGTGCTGCGGTCGCGCCTTCCCCACCCCCTGCCTTCTCAATGATTGTCTCTGTCTTGTCTTCCTTGAGCGGCTGGGAGCTCTTTTGAAGAGAGAAAGTTTGCAAGATTCGTGAGAATAGACCTGGGTTGGAGGGCTGCTGGATCTGGGCAACTCCTGTACCAGTGCATCCATCGCCAGAACCTGCTGAAGGTGTTTCTTCTGGCGCCACTACGGCTGTAGGTGTGGGCGTCGTCACTGTGGGGGTTGGAGGCAGGAAATCTCGCTGCTCTTTCTCTTTCTTGCCTGCTGATCCCCGCTGTGGCGGAGTGTATGGAGGAACATGCGTATAACACGGGGTGGTTTTCTCCTGGTTGGATCGACGATCGTGGGATTTGACCTGTGCAGAGCTAACACCTGACTGAGCTCTTGTGGTGTCAGGTTCAGTCCGGGCCTGTTTCTGTGGGCCAGAGGTGTAGGCAGGAGTTATCTCTCGTTTGCCGCCCTGAGAAGTTATCTTGTAACTCGTAGTGGGCCCTTTGTCATGCCGATTGCCGGTATCAGTGATGACCGGCCGGTCTTGGCCTGCTGAATGCTTGGTCCCACACAGGTCAGGAATGGGATTGGCCCGTCCACGAAGATAGTGGTCAAGATGACCGGTGGTCATTTCGTTAGAGGTTCTCATTTCTGTGTAATCTCTGGTCGGAAAATGTCCAGCTCCGTGCCTGGGACTATCATACCACTCCGCCTCTTGGGACGATTCCTCCTCCTCCTCCTCCTCCTCTTCTACGCTAGAGCTTGAGCCTTCTTTCCTCTGGGCTCCCCCGTCCTCGGATGTATAGTAGCTAGGACTGGACTGTCGCTCGGCTCTGTCCTTGCTCTTAGTCTTAAGGAAACTCACAGCCGTCGGGTTGCCCACCGAGTGAGGCTGTTTACTTGGCCTATAAATTTCCTCCGCCCTCTGGACGTACAGGCCCGGAATACTGCGCTTATTCACATCCGGAGAGTAGTCGCCTGTGTCACCTCGACGGCCGTACTGGGTATCATTCTTGTACAGACCCATGGGATGTCTGGAGTTCCTGTTAATGTTGGTGATTGTTCGACTGCCGGTGTCTCCCTCACTCTCCCTGATCCCGGGCCTGCTAGAGTGGACAAGGGAAGGACGGGGGTGCAGATCGAAGAAAGAGTCGCCTTCCTGCCGCTTGTCTGAGCCCTTGGCGGTTGTTGGTTTGCTGCTCTTGGACACCAACCCTTGAGCTGTTTTCTTTTTCTGCCCCAAGGAGGAGGCCACTGCCAAGTCTTTCCCCGTATTGGCAGAGGATTTGAAGTCATTTTTACAAACCTGGGCCAATGTGTCCACAACTGACTTCTCTGGTCCCAGCTCGGTGCCAGTGTCTGGCTGTGTCAGAGCCCGAGGTTTGATGGCTATGTGCGAACCCTCCCCGCTCTGTATCTTGTAGGAAGTGACGCCATGTGAGACCTTCTGTTTGGACAGAAGTGTGGGTAAGAATGTAGGCCCTGGGTCGCGTGTAGAAGTGGTAACATATTTAGGGGGATCTCTGTCCTTAGGGCTCTTCTTTGCCTCTGATCTGGGATATGAGCTCTCACCAGGAAATTTCTGTGAAGACTGCTTGCCTTTGTTGTAGGCAGTTCTATCCACTTGACCGCCTGTCTTGCTGTCAATTTTGTAGGTTGGTGTTTTTTTACCTTCGGTTTTATGTTTTTGATTGCTCCTCGAGTCTAAACCCTCGATATACGGTTCAGAGTCTCTAGTGCGGCCCGCAGCGACTTTCTTGCTGTCCCGTTGCCCTGTATCCCTAGAACGTTTCTCCACAGCCATGTTGTGGCTGCTACTGCTCTTGCCTTGTTCAGCCTTGTGTATATCTTTGCTCATCCCGCCATAGAAGTCATAGGAGCCAAAGCCGGGCACGTACTTCTTTTTCTTATCTTTGCTGTGTGGATCTGGCTCAGATTTTTTATCGTCAGTGATAAAATTATGACTTGATTTCGATTTCTTCCTGTCAGGTTTCGGGGGATCCACAGCGCTACCCTCTGTTCTGATCACTTCTTTCTTTCGTTCGTTCTCTCGCAGAGTGTCGTAATAATCCAAGCGAAACACTTTTTTCTTGGACTTGGCTGGGGCTGCAACGTCTGCGCTGACAGCCTTCTGGTGTTCAGACTCACACAGTTCAGCTTTGGTCTCCTCAGGTACAGGCTCGGTGGCCTTGCTCTTGACTGCTCGTTTTGCCTTCAGGTTATCGTGATAATCCCGAAACAGTTTCTTCTTTGGCTTTTCAGGGGCACTTACTTCGTCAGTGGCTTGTTGATTTTGGACTTGGCTTTCTGCAACAGTCTTCGCGTGCGTCTCCTCAATTTTCTCAGCTGCGCTCGCTTTGGCAGTCCTACTGACCTCTTCTGTGGTCCTGCCTCTTTGCTCCTTACTTTTCGACACAGACGGGCGCTTTGAACTTGTGTCATTCTTAGATATAGAACTGCCTAGTTGTCTGACAGTCTTGATCGCCTCTAAAGTTTCTCTCTCCTTCTTTCCGTCGCTTCTTGATGCATAAGGGCGTTTAAAGCTGGTGTCGGACTGAGAGACAGCCATGTCCTGTTGTTTGTCCATCTTGCCCACCTCAGAAGTTTCTGTCTCATTCCATTCCTTACTCTGTGAGAGAGTCGAGAGTTTTGAATTTGTCTCATTCATAAAATCGGAGTTGTCCTGCCTCTTAACATCAGAGTGCCTAAATTTCCGTGGACTTCCCCTCCTCGGCGAACTCGGTTTGTTTGACTTCCAATTTGGCGAATGCCACTTTGGCTTGGTTTTCTGTGTTGGTGAGCTTTGTGTCCTAGAATCTCGCGGAGGGTTCTCTTCTTGTAACTTCTCTGAGACTTCTGTTACGTCCTTAGCAGTCTCACCGTTCCCCGCATCAGCTATGGAGGTTTCATCTGAGCCGGGCAGGTCACGGTCAGTTTCATCTGTTGCCATCAGCGTGGAGTCAACGTTCTCAACATCTTGGATATTGGGTTCAAGAACTGTCGGCCCGAAATTGTCGCTGGACTCAGATCCCTCGACGTCAGTGATGTCCGCGGGTGGGCCTGGACTCTCCATGTTGTCCTCCTTAGTTCGATCTGGAAGGCCTCTGTACATTTTGTACTTTTTCCCAGTTCCTTTTTGCTCTCGGTTGAGAGAATAGGCATTTTCGCTCCAGACAGCATCAAGGATATCTGAGCGGTACATTAAATCTGGATCTTTGGATGCGTTTTCATCCTCGTTAGAGTTTGACTTTCCGTGATTGGCGTATTTAAAACTGTCACTCATAAAAGGCGACCTTTGGACCGGCCAGTCTGCGTGTTTACTGGACAAACTCTCGTCATGCAAGGTTGGAGCTCTATAAGCCAGTTGACCTTGAGGCCCGCCCGCCATTTGATGAAGGCGGCTAGGAGAAGAGGACTCTGTTCTTCCATGTCCCAGTCCTGATTCACGCGGGGCCAGCCTAGACCTGTTTAGCGGGCTGACTTGAGGGCTCTGTCTCGATGTTCTCGGGAATTCGTTTCTATACGAGCAAGTCTCAACCTGGAACTGCTTCTTATTGCTTAGACTGTCTACCATCTTCCGGTTGGGAGAGACGGCTGGATCAGACGCTGTCTTAACTGGTGATGATTCTGCAGCAGATGACCTGATTGCACTGTCCCCGCCAGCCATCACTTTGGCAGACAGAACTTGCATAGCTGTGGCGGCTGCAGGTGACAGCTGGGCTGGTTTGCCAGGTGAAGTTCCCACATAATGTGAATTTGAGCTTCCTCGACCTGGACTAGGAGACTTACTACGTTTCACCGTGTGCTGTTCCAGGTTATTGTTACTGGAAGAATTCACTACGTTTTCCTCTCCAAAGTCCTCATCTGCACTTTCTGCATAAATGTCCTCTTCCTCTTCATCGTCTTCCTCCTCCTCATAATCATCTTCATCGTCATCGTCATCTTCATCGTCCTCGGCAGCGTCGGAACTAGAACTGGCAGAAAATATGTAACTTAAGTGGCTGTTGTTGCCATTTTTAGACATATAGCTGACCCTGCCCTTCCGGCTGCGGCCTGGACTGGGGTTTGCAAGGGCGTGTCTATGCTTGTAGTTCAGGGAGGTGTTGGTTCTGTGATTATCGGCTGGGGAAACAGAACTGCCTGTGCTGGCCATATTATGGACCAAGTGCTTGGTTTGCCAAGTGACAGCGTTTTCTGTGATGAATCTGGCTTTGGTCTCCGGATTCAGGGCGGTAAGAAAGACGTTTCCCTCACAGTTAGCCGGTCCATAGCTGGAGTGTTGTTCGCCACCTCGTATGGCATGCTGTTGCTCCATCAATGCTGCTATATCCTTCACTATACCATTGCCGTTAACACCTCTATTGCCTTGATGGAAATTGAGGGGGAATTCTAAGTTGCTGGGTATGTACTGGGGAACAATGCTTTCTTGAAATCTTAGCCCCGTGTCTTCGTAACTAGAATCCTCGTTTTGTTCCCAATGGGATCGCCTTTGGCAGCATTGATGTGGAAGAAACAGCATATCATCACAATGCTCGATAACATTGAACGTATTGTCCACGGGAACATCGTTAACCATAGGGTCAGAGTGATCTCTTCCATGATGATGCGCCTTTCTGCTCTCGAGGTCCTTGCCGCTAAATGCCAGCCCTAGCATGCAGTCGACGTTACCACTCTGCACGCCCGGAGAAACACCAACGACAATCGGTCCTTCCATCGCCGCATGTATGTGCAAGGCGTTCAGTTGAGGCGACTCCTCCTCCGGCAACCCTCGGTTGTTATTCTTCTCTCTATGCAAGCCATACCTGGGGGAGGAAGACGGCAATACAGTAGGGCCCACTGGAGTGTGCTTCATTTTTCCGGACAGTTTCAGATTCTTCAAAAGATTTGAGTATTTACCTTGATACTCGCTGGTTGTCGGAGTGGTCGCGTTCTGGTTAGGGATTTCTTGCGTTGCTTGTGTCTCGGAGCGCATTTGTCTGTTTGCGCTACTCTTTGGCGGCCTTCTCCGAGGTTTGGAATGTTTTGGTTCATCTTTGGTCTCTTCCACCACTGCACTCTTTGACTCGTGCTCTTTCGCTTTCACCAGCCTCTGAATGTTTTCAAATAATTCTTTGCTCTTCACACGAATGACCTTGGCCTCTCCAGAAAATGATTTGCTTCCCTTTTCGTCCCGAGCCGTATCTTCGCCGGCCGCCGTCTGCTGTGAGAATCTGGGCTGGTGGGGCCATCGGATAAGCTGCGTCCCATCTTTTCCCCTTAACCGCTGACCTGAGCCCACTATTGGTGATCCCCTGCGCTGGAGCAGACCTATAGGCGAGCGCTCAGACCTGGAAGCGACGTCCATTTCCACAAATCCATAGGGCTGAGTTTTTGAGCCGCCCGTCATGACAACTCTTTCAGCTGGCCAATCGCTGTCTCTGTCAGCCACTTTGGAATTTGTGTTGGCATTTTCGAAGGCCTCTGTGAGGATGTTTGTGCACGATCCTGATTGCTCACCAGCCGTCTTCTTTAATACCAAAGCTCCGAGAAGATTGTCCTCCTCATGGCTGACAGAGTCGAAGGGTGAGCGATGTCTCAGTCTAGCGAGGAGTATCCCTGACTGTTCCAAAGTCGTGAGCCATTTTTTCTTTTGAAATCGACCAATATCGAAGCCTCCCTCGGGCCGCGAGGGGAGCCCCTCAGGACTGCGGGCCTTCCCGTGGGGGTATTTGCTGGAGATACGATCAGGCGAGTGGCCAAATTTGAAGTTGTGTCTGTGTTTTTCCATGTTTACGCTTTGACTTCTGTGGGCCGGGATTTTCCGACTGATGTCTTTTATGGGCTCGAAGTCTAATGCGGCCTCCATTATTTTGGCCTGTTCAAGTTGTCGCTCTAAGCTCTTGGCTTTATGATCAGCAAACTTGAAGCTCCTGCTGCCTCGAGGATTTACGGGCGAGGTCCTCTGCACAAGATAACCAGCCCTCTCCAAGGCTCGGTCTTTGCTTCGGTCCCTGAATCGACTGAAAGTGAAACTTTGAGTTTTAGATGCGCTGCTCTTGGCTGATTTCGGGGATTTGTCTGTTATTTTGGAAGTTATGCCTGACTTGTGCTTGCCGAAATCGTCTTTTTTATTGGTCTGTGAGCCGTTGATCATTCCCACAATGATGTTCAAGAGGCCACTACTTTTGTTATTCCCGGCCTTCTGTGTATCGGCCTGGTTAGACTGATGTCTTGAGGTCCCCGGCCGGACTTCGATAGAGGAATACGTATAACTTCTTGGTTGCCTTTGGACACTGCGCGGACTCTCTCTCGGAGTATATTTCTTCTCCTTGTCATTACTCACGAGGTGAGTCTCATGCTCGTCACACGAAGCCCGTTGTGTCAGGGATTGAAGCATGCGCTTGCACCTGTCAAAGGAAGAGCTGGCAATGTTGGCCACGTTCATCTCCAAGGGCGGTTTCTCCTCGACCAGTGGATGCACTATCTCCATGGTGTCATGATCTGAGCCGCGCTGGTACATGACCTCTGTGGGGAAAGCTCCACCGCTAGTGTTCTCGGGTGGGACACATCCGCCCATATACGCTCGGCTGGAGCTGGAGAAATCGTGACTCTCCATTGCCTCGGGGACAAAGTTGTCAGCAGCATTTTCTATGGAGGTGAAATAGGTCTCGTCATCATCTTGTCCCTGCCCGTAAGCCTTGTACTTCGCTTGTTTCTGATCGGCCGGCTCCACGTCGTTGTTGTTGGACTGACACAATGATAGCTCGCCCTCTTCCAACGTCCCAGACCCCGAAAGAAAGAACGCGTCATCTTCGTCCTCTACATCAGCAGGTAGATTATCAGAATTACCATCGCTGTTGCTTTCGCCAGACTCCTCGGCCTGTTCTTTTTCATCATCATCGCGACTGTCGTCGGCATCTTCATCTTCGTCACTCTCTTCCTCTATGCTCCCATCGCTTGACGTTTCATCATCATCGTAGTAAATGTTGTTGAAGTTTGAATTTTCGCTGAAATAGGCAAAGTGATTGGTATCTTCTCCGAGGAAGAAATCGGCACTGACGGTGTGAGGAAAGTAAATGGTGTCGACTTTAGGGACCGTTGACGATTGTTGTATCCTGTTTTCCCTCTCTATGTTCCTGGGGTTAATCACATCACTTCTTTCCAAAGTGCCGTAGTACATGGAGCACTCTTCTGTTTTAGCATAATAGTTCTGACCTAGTGAACGTTCGGTGCCCTGGATTGCTGGCCACGAATTGCCCCATCCTTCATAAGGCTCTGTATCGATCGGCGAAGTGTGATCAAGCGTAGGCTGGGAGCCTCTCACTGCGGGCCAGCCACCACTCCATCCTTCATATAGCCTTGGCTCAACCGGTGAACTTTGACCTGGTAGAGGCTCGGAACCTTTAAGCATTGACCAGGCGCTACCCCAGCCTCTATAGGAACTTGGCGAACTTTCCAGTGAACCTTGCGAACTTTTGACAGCTGGGAGGGCAGTATTCCAGCTTTTACCTGACGCTTGGTCCTCAACGACTTTGAGAGCAGGGGAAGGCGCCGTGACAGTTTTGTGATTGTAGTTGTTATCGCAGAAATCGTCCATGTAAGTGCCCATGTCGTCGTCCTCTTCAAACCAAACAAAGACCCTCTTGTTCCTACCCATCAGATCGTCCTCGCGATAGCGCTCTTTGACTTTAGCAGCCTCATAGCAAGTGAACACTTTTTTTCTTTTCTGTTGCAGACACTTCAGCATATCATCATCTTCCTCGTAACATATAAAGATTTTCTTCCCTTCCTTCTTCTTCTTCTTGTCATCGGTATAGATGGAATCATCGTCATCTTCTGAGCATGTGCAAACGCATTTCTTACATATCTTTGTCTGTTGCTTCTCTGAGCAAGGATCTTTGTGTCCGTTCTGGGGACCTTTGGGGCCACATCGGTCCGTGTAAAGACTGCCATGATCTGATTCTCTCTCCCCGACTTGATTATAGCGTTCATAGTTCGGGACGGATCTTTTTGGCGAACATACTCCCTTGTTGTCACTTTTGCTCTCCTCACGGGGTGGACGGACTGGAGAGCGACACGGGCGTTCTTTGCCATGGTAACGTGTTTCTTTGTCAGTTCTCTCTTCCCCTTTTTCTTTGCGGCTCCGATTGGCGGAGGGAGGACACTGTATCGGGGTACAAGGTCGTTCTATCCCATGATATTCAGGCCCATCATCGATGTTGTCTTCGTTTCCAAGGTCATCATTATCGTCATCTTCCTCTTCACCCTCTTCATCGGGATAGCACGTTTCCATTTCAGCGCATTCTCCATCTTCTTTCCTCCGTTTAGTTGAAGGTCTTTTTACGTGGGCTTGCTTGTCGTAATTTTTGTATTTCCTGCAGATAGCTCGTAGTTCCTCTGTGTTCATGTAAAGACACTCCTTATACAGCTCGGCTGCCTCCTCCTCTGGGATATCGTCTTTTGGCGTCTCTTTCTTCTCCTCAGGACATTCTTCTTCTGCTTCTTCTTCTTCTTCCGTCACCTCATCGGCCTCTGGGGGATCTCGGCAAGCTCTGGCACAGCGGTTGACACATTCATCTTCCTCATCCTCCTCCATCTCCTCTGCTTCTTCCTCCTCCTCCTCCTCCTCATCTTCATCATCATTGCAGGTGTCATCTTCGATTTCATCATCCACATTATCGGTTTTCGGACAAGAAAACTCTGCACGCTTGCCGCCCCGACAGATAGGTGTAACGTTGGGTCGGCATGGTCCGGAGTTCACGTGCATCAACATCTGCTTGGTGACCCGCACATGTTGATCGATGTCCCCCATGCGAATGGGGATGTTATCCGAGGTGGTCTCTGCCACCACTCGGGCTGAGTTGTAAAGTGTCTTCAAGATGTTCTCCAGGAGCCCCTTGCGAGGCACGGACGGCGTGCTGGCGTTGACATCTTTCCAGCTAAAGAACGGTTGTTGACAGACCGAGATCTCACGATCTGAGCTATCGCTGTCATCCATTGGAGAGACTGGGCGGGTAGGCATCTAAAGCTGGTAAAGATATTTCATTTCAGCAAGGAAAGACACGAAATTCAGGACTGTGCACAATATCTAGTGAGAGAGAAGTATAAGATAAATGTTTTCAATGTAAATATCAAAATGAAATGTGATTGTGTTGCTAAGATACCTTTAGATTGGGATCCATTAGCAGCGACCGGAAATGGCCGCAAACTAGACCTTGTGCTTTTGGATAGAAACGTTTTTGACCGGTTTTTCTACAGGTCGCCGTGTGTTGTCGCTCATACTCGTGAGCATGAAGCGGGAGGCCGTAGTCCTTTCTCCTGATGCGCTGTTACTAAAGATGTTACCAGAAAGTCAATGGTGGGATCTGTTGTACTGTCTACATTGGGATGTTTCTTTGTCGTTAGATCTGTAAGGCGCAGCCCGAAATCGTACAGGACATGACGTCACTGAAACTTAAACTGAAGTGCATTTCAGTGCGTCTACAAAGCTGTGTATTTGAGCGATGTGCAATTCTGGATGCCGGTGTGAGAAAAAAAATAATAATAATAATCTGGGTCAAATTTTGACATCTTTAGATTTTACACAATGTTGTCGCACTTCATACTTTCAAGAACAATTACTGGGACTGGATCATTTACACGGAAAGGACATATTTTAAAGACTTTTGAAGTATCCCAAGGCACTTTGAGAGCCATTTTCTCAGAATCAGTTTTTGTTCTCCAACGTATGATCGTATGATCTTATAGTTTGAGAACTCTTTGTTCTCATGTATGACACTTGTCAGTTCTGATGCTAATCTATTTAGTAAGCTAATCTGAAGTCACAAATATAATTTGAAATGTCATATATATCTTTACTATACATCTGCAACAAAACCCATAAAAGGCTTAGGGACTCGAAAACTACTGAATGTATCCATATGAAATTTGCCATACAAACATTGTTGCATAAAAATAATATGTTTCTACTTACATAAAGCCGATAAAAAGCTTACTAAGTTTGACGTTATTCTAAAAAGGCGATAATAATTGAATAATAAACTTGCGAGATTGTTTGATCCGAATTTGTACATTCGATAGAATGACGCGATCAAAACACGTTTTCTTTGAGTACCATTCAGTTTAGTTATCCAAAATACCAACATCGAGGTGCGTACGCTTGCTATACACTTTGAGTCGGAGACAGTATTGATCTAGAATATTATCTGAAAAATCTTCCACGAACGCCGTGGGCTCTCTTCTCGTACACACACACACACATATATATATTTACATATTACGCCAAAGTAAGACATTATAAAATGAAAAAATTAATGATAAATGAAAATGACTGAATAATTTACATGACTTTTTAAATGCCAAACAAAGTACTAGATACAGGATGCATGCATTTAGTATGTAGAAAACAAATTTCAAAATATCCTTAAAACGTTTGAGATTTCCAGATTACAGGAGAGCATCTTTCTTTGTCTTCAAATCCAATATGGCCGCCACTGAACTGCAATATGGATAATTTTGTTATGTCACGTCAGCGGGAATGTCCTTGACATATCTCAAAATGTAAAAGAATTTTTATCTCTTTATATTGCTGTATTTCGAAAGAGTGGTCATCAAGAAAACTGATAAAATTAAAACGATAAGAAGAAAATACTCTCTTTATTCCATATTTTTGGGAGAATTTTTCATGGCATATATTGCAATCAAAGGGCGCAAAAGTGATTCTTTTCCCCATAAACTGCTTGTTCAACATCTATTTTGTCTGGCAAAGGGAAGTAATAGGCTGGGCACAATAAGTTTCTATTGAAGTAAATGTCACTATGACACCAATGCAGAAAACAAATGGCTTCAGTCGAAAACAACCGTAGTAGTAGTAATCGATTCTGCTACTGCTTGATAAACTCGTTATGGAACCACACAGATTTCGCAATCGAATAAAAACAAAGACACGAAAAAAAAACAGCAAGCTATCTTCTATTATATATGCTACAATGATTCGAGTTTCGTTCACACTAAACTCTCAGCTCAAAGTATGAGCGATCAAGACAGACCTAAGTCTAATGCCTTACAAGGTGAGATTGACAAGTGTAGTATCTTGAGTTGCAGTTTGAAGATTGTTGTGTTGTTTTGTTGTTTATGTTTTTCAAGTGATGGCACACCAACAGTGAATGCTACAACCACTGTGTGTTAATGACTGATATCCATGCACATTACATCAGTATTTGAACATAACTTTCAAAGAAACTACGGTGCTTACCCAAAGGAAATTTGTCCAAGCCTGCTTCTTGAAATTTCTTTAAAAAAAAGGTCTGTGATAATCAGAATGTTTGTTTTTTTTTTTCTTCTAATTTTCTTATTTCTCTTTTTGCATGAAAACTTATGATAAATATATATGTCTTAATAGACGATTTTCACATTCGCGAACCGGAAGTTAAGGGCCGTCACTCGCACGGAATTCGGCTTACAATGCATACTGCCCGTGGGGTAACTCCGGTAACCTCCGGCCCAGACAACAATGGTGAAGCGTGACCACTGTTGTCAGTGATTTATCATTGAAAAGTGTATTAGTGAATGTCCCGTCCTTTTTCACAAACTTCTGGTCGTCAGTTATGACCGCACAGATAAAATTCAAAGAATAAGACGACTGAATTCGCGAGCCTCCGTCGCCGATTCACTTCGGGTCACAGGTGGATGCCCCCACGGGCTTCCCCTGGAATTCTTGACATGCGCAGTGGACGATTTCTCGAATGTGAAAATCGTCTATTCTGACAAGGAGGCTTGCCGTTTTGCAATTATGGTTGTTGTTCTTGTGTTGCTGCTGTTGCTGTTGTTGTTGGTGGTGGCGGTGATGGCTGTGGTGGTGACAATGGTGATGGTGGTGGTGATGATTGTAAAGGTGGTGGTGGTGGTGATAGTTGTGATGGTGGTGGTGATGATGGCTGTGATGGTGATGGTGGTGGTGGTGGTTATGGTGGTGGTGGTGGTTATGGTGGTCGTGATAGTTGTGATGGTGGTGTTGGTGGTGGTGGTGATGATGGCTGTGATGGTGATGGTGGTGGTGGTGGTGGTGGTGGTTATGGTGGTGGTGGTGGTGGTTATGGTGGTGCTGGTGCTGGTGATAATGGTTGTGATGGTAGTGGTGGTGATAATGGTTGTGATGGTGGTAATATTGTTTTTCAACTTTTTTGACGTATTTGATTTTTTGTAAAATAATGGTGGCGGTCATGGTGGTGGTGGTGGTGGTGGTGGTGATGGCCGTAGTGATAGTGGTGTTTTGTTTTGTTTTGGACCCAGAACTGCGAGATATGAGGGGAAAATTAAGATAAGGTCATTTTTTTAAAAAAATCATTTTTATTATTAGTTGCACTCTGTTTTATATGTTTCAACAACGGTACCAATGAACTATCAACAGTGTATAAATATTGACAACAAAATTCTTATAAGTATCAACAAAAAATTGCACATTTCTGATACCAGAAGACACCATCTCATCAAGATGATTCATAAAAATGGACAGATGCCAATTTTGTTATTATTAAAAAACATTTGTGAAAATTCATACATTGTCTGTGTCTTAGTCAAAAAACAAACAAACAAACAAACGAAAAACTCTTGCTGTAATGCTAGTCAAGTCCGTAGTATTGTTTGTTTTTAATGAAGTACATGATTAGTAATTACAACATACAAAATTATAGTGAGTTCGCTAGCGAAAATGGAAGATCGTTTCGCAGATTATCTGCCACTCCCAAAAGAGGAACTCGTGGAAGGGGAGATCATTTTGACCAGCCCTATTACTTCCCTTTGCCAGACGAAAGAGGTGATGAGCAAACAGTGTAAAGAGGAAAAAATCCTTTTACTTCGTGTCATTCGAAAGACTGATCGCCAAAAAAAAATCATAAAATTATAACACTAAGACGAAAACATTCTCTTTACATCATAATTTTTCTTGAATTTTTCATGGTGTATGTTTCAAGCAAAAGAGCGTAAAAGTGATTTTTTCCCTCTTTACACTGCTTGTTCAATCCCTGTTTTGTCTGGTAAAGGGAAGTAATAGGGCTGATCACAACGATCTTCCATTCGTCATTCAAACTGGAAAATATATCTGCGCCTTCTCGCAACTGCTCATATCGATGACGCATGTGTAGTATTTGCTCTCTTTCCTCTAAGGGTTGATGTTTATGATTGTTATAGTTTAAGAATGTGTCAATATGTATATAATGTATATATAGATAGTGAAAAAAATAATTATACAAAAAGACACATAGAAAAACAGATTGGCATAAAAGACAGACAGACAGACAGACGAACAAACATATGCACAGACAGAGAGACAGATAGATAGATAGATAGATAGATAGATAGATAGATAGATAGATAGATAGATAGATAGATAGATAGA